>OY856409.1:59703400-59925900 GCA_963693085.1 Alisma plantago-aquatica
CCAAGGCGATCCCAAGCCTTATACTCCACCTCCACCTCCATCACCACCATTTTCCCAACAATTCACCTTCCAACCTCACTTCTCCCCTCCACCTCAATTTCAACACCAAGTGTCACCTCCACCTCCTCTAAAGCCACAACTAGCTCCCCCTCTCCACCATGATCAAGGAAGTGTTGTGACAGTTCTAAGGAGTGGGAAATATCTTGATCAACCCGCAAGTCAAAGAAAGGTTGACAAAGCAAAGCAAAGGCGACCAAGTGGTGATACTATGATTGAAATCGTTGAAGATGATTCAGTGATACATCATGTTGATTTTGGGATACCATGTGCTCCAATTCATACTCCATTTGCAAGGCCTTCCATCCCTAGTGTTCCACCTCACATTGATGCAAATAAGGCAAAAGTCAATGATCCTCCATTCATTGAAACACTAGATGAGCCACCAGAAATAAGGAGGAGGCAAAAGCACAATGTGGATATTTTTGAGGTGTTTCGCCAAGTGAAGGTGAACATTCCACTCTTGGATGCTATCAAGCAAATCCCATCATATGCCAAGTTCCTTAAGAACCTATGCAATGTGAAGAGAAGGTCGACGGGAGGATTCTAAAGAAAGTGAAGTTGACTGAACAAGTGAGCTCTATCATACAACATTCACTTCCCATTAAGAGAAAAGACCCAATAACCCCACTCATACCTAGATATATAGGGGGACATCACATAAACATGTCCTTACTTGATTTGGGATCTAGTGTGAATTTGATGCCATACAATATCTATGTTGAGCTGGGCTTAGGCAAGTTGAAGCTGGCATATTGTACTCTCCACTTGGTAGATAGATCCATAAAAGTGCCTAGAGGTAGAGTGGATGATGTCTTGGTGATGATAGATAAAGAGAGAGGTGCAGTGTTCCCGACGGATTTCATTGTACTTGATATGGATCCAGAAGATAGCAAGATTCCCATCATCTTGGGAAGGTCGTTCTTATCTACAACTAATGTCGAGATTCATGGACGCAGCAACACCATTACGATTTCATTCATGGACATGAAGATCAAGATCAACATGTAAAAAATCCCAACCTGTCGGGTCCGAGATAGGAATATTAGACATGATCACTTCACAAGTCTGAATGATCATTTGAGAAAAGGAGATCAAGATGGAATAATTGATGATGGTTATTGTGATCAAAGGGATGAGGAACACAGATTGAGTGTAAATGAGGGTTGCATGTTTTGCAAGAATGGACACATGAATATTCCAAACGGGTGAATGAATGAAGAATCACCATGAAGCCAAGCTCAAGGCAAGAAACCCAGTGCTTGTGGGAGGCAACCCACCTAGGTTTGGGGATTTTTTCACCCGACCTCTCATTTTTGACACTTATGTTTTATTTTTACACAAACCTAAAAACACACACACACTCTTTTGCTTGATAGATTTTGTTTTAGTTTTGATGAAATGACAGGTGAAATAGATGCAAGTTGAGAAATGAGGCACATTTAGTGAAAATGGTTGATACAATATCAAAGTGATCATTCAAGATGATTGGGTTATGAATGATGAAATGATTTGATGACTTATGAAGATTTTTGAACTGACAGAGCCCGGAACAACCGTGCTAGTGTAGAACAGTCGTGCTGGAAAAGGTGGTTTTCAAAGGAAAATGCAAGATTTGGCCTCCAGCAACACAGCCATGCTGGCATCCAGACAGAATGGTTGTGCTGGCTTGGAATGGCTGTGCTGATTAAGTTGGATTTCAATGGGGAAAACTCGAGTTTTGTACGTGGGAAGCACAACCGTGCTGGCCAGAACGGTCGTGTTGGCTAGAATGACCATTCTGGCCTAGATCCAGCACTTAAGTCGCCCAAATCCACCCGAGCCAGCATGACCTAGAACACATTTGTGCGACACAGAACGGTCATTCCGCGCAGTCTGGTGATTAGGGCGACCCTCCTTCACCCCCAAATCAACTCCTCTTTCTCCCAAACTCTAGCTTTGAGTTCTCCTTGGTCCCCAATCATCTTCCCTAACCTCAAGCTTCGTTTTCCACCCTCCATCACCATCAGTTTCTCCACCTCCAAGGAAAATCTGACCCTACAGCCCGAAAGCACGTTTGGTGATTTTTTTGTTCGTTTTTCACCAAAGGACCTTGAAAATATGAAGAGCATGATCAAGGAAATTAAGAAGGGAGTAGAGAAGATGATGGACATCCTCACTGGAGGCAAAAGCCAGTCCAAGCGGGTTGCTTGTTCACAGCAGTCTGGTAGTGCTTCATCACCGTCCAATTCTATTTCCCGATCCTTCATACGATCGACATCGATGAGTGCCTCCTGACACCACTCCTCCTCCAGCAGCCATACTTCGGATCCAAGCTACGGAAACCCCTAAGAGGAGGAGGAGGAGGAGGAGGAAGAAGAGCTAGAAAGTATAGTGGACTCCGTCAATGTTGATGCACCGACTCACGAAAGGAGGTCCAAGAAATCAAATGATGCATCTTCCTCGCACTTACTGCCAAGACAAACTCCAACAAGACACTCCACTTCCTCAGCTTAACCTAGTGCAAGCTATGAGAGGGTGCCCTTGAACTTAGACATAAGTTCAAGGTCACGTACTTATGCTGAAGAGGAGGCAGATGATACTGAAAGTGAGGAGATGGAAGATGAATCGGTGGATGTTGTATCCAGGTGAGAAGAGGACAAGTTGAGATGGATGGGAAAGCAACCAGAGAGAACCACCTACGGAAGGGGAACAACAAGAAAAGTCGTAATGAGGCCTCTCCACCCCAAGTGCTTGACAAGGAGGGTGATCCCCACTAGATATGCATGTATGACTACCGTGCAAGATCTAGGGATCAACTACACATTCAAGGGACAAATGCAATGTTGTGGGTTGTAAAATATCTTAACTGAGATTGAAGAAATATACTTGGAGCTGACTCATGAGTTATTTGCAACCTTAGAGAAGGTACAGTACCAGGGAGAAGATGCCATCAGGTTCAAGTTGCACAGCTCCACTCATGTGCTTAAAGCTTCCCAAATCAATGCTATCTTTGCCCCCAATTCAAAAATGGCAAAGAAATTCAATGAAGGAAGACTTGACAAGAGTGGTAGAGTAGATTACTCCAAGATGTGGAAGACAATCACTGGTCAATCTTTTTTTTCTGTAGGAAAATCAAAGGCCAGCAAGATTTACAATCCCTTCATGAGATACCAACAGTAGGTCTTAGCAAACACCTTGTTTGGCCATTATGACAATCAAGGGTGTTTCTCGCAAAAGGATTTGTTTGTTATGGCTAAAATTACAAGTAGGGGATTTGTAAGCATAGGTGACATGGTGATTGACCACTTGAAGACAATTCCCTCAAAGAGTAAAAATCCATTCATCATGGGAGGACTTATCACCACAATGGCAAAGGTAGTGGGTTGCAGTCTAGATGGACTTACCAAGGTAGAGGGAAGCAAATATGTTAATCTAAACTATCTTGCTAGGTCCCAAATGATCTCTCTCAAAGATAGCAAAATCTTCCATGTTTAAACCCTGGGTACCCTGGAATCACCTTGGAGCTTCCATACCATGTCACCCCCTACTCATGGATGTGGGGCCACCGAAGAACTTTTCTAAGGTGATAACACAGTATGAAGAGGAGAACCCAATAGAGGGGTTCAATGCACCAAACATAGACTTACAAGAAGAATGAGGAGAGACAAATGTGCCAAAGCAGTAACACATTTTTTAGCAACATCACATTTTTAGCAGCCACACCGCACACGACCAAGAGGGGAGGACTTTGATGTGTAGCCACCTCCAACAAATGCATACGACATGTCAGCCATTCATGCATAGTTGGAGGAAATTCAAAGGACACAACATTCCATGCGGTTAGATCAGTAGCAGATGCATCATCAGATTAACCACATGTACCACTATCAGCATGCGCAGGCACACAGGAACCCCCAATGGGGGGAGGATTTATGGGGATCACTTTATGGTTACCAGGAGACATACCTACCTTCACACGCAAACTACTGGGGCCATTACTACCAGCACCCCCACTACAGGGAGGACCACCACCCCCACATCCATGACTTCTACCCTATCATTCCTAAGTTTTAGTTTCATGTTGAGGACAACATGATTCAAAAGTTTGGGGTGGTAGGATTGTAATCCCTCAGTTCTCATCTTATTTTGTTGAATCCATGTTCTCATCTGATTAGTTTTTGTTTGTTTTTACTATCTAGTTTAGAGTTTACCTGCTTTGCATACTGGCATGCCATGTAGTTTGCTTTCTTGTCATTTTTGTGTAATTTTAAAAAAAAAATTGTTCTTTTTGCCATGCATTGCATATCATGTAGATTTTTGGTAATTTTTGCATGTTTTAGTTAGGATTTGCTTGTTTACTGCTTTAAGTTCAATAATATATGATTAGATGTGATTGAAGGCAACTTGGCACCATTTTGGCCAAATTTTCCCAAATTTGAGATTTCTTGCCTAAAAGTGTGTTTCAACCCAATATATACTTTTGGGATTAAAAATGATGACCTTTGACAACTGCAAGTGAATTATCATTGTTTATTGCTAAATGGTATCAATTGTTGACTTCTTACATGTGCATCACCTCTCTTGTGTTTGTGAATTATTTGGTTGAATTGTGACTTGAACAAGCTATGAGCGCTTAGTGCATATGAAATCACTTGATAGAAGTATCAATTTCAAGTTTTTCATTCATGTGGTGTGATATTGTTAGATGAAGTGTTGGATTAATTTTCATGCATGATACCTTATGTTAAGAATCACACCAATGACCCCTCTTTGACCTGACTCTTCGCTCACCATCATCTTACCCCTCCGCCTCATGAAAGGATGTTAAAGTGCACATATCAACTGTGGCCACCTCCAAAAGTTTGGGGTGGCCACATCTACATCTCATTGCTTCACTCTCATCACCATATGCCCTATCTACTCCAAGGGCAAAGAAAAATTTAAAAAATGCAAGAAGAAAATAAAAGGTGCTCCTGTTTAAGAGCATCTAAGTAAAGAAAAGATTAGTGCTCTTTGTAATATCACTCTAAAATCTTACCGCAACCCTTTCTTCCATTTTCATACCCATTGAGCTAGGAAACATCAAACCTAGCTCATTTTGCCCTTTTTCGCAGCCACGTGGGTCATTTGGTGTGACTTGAAATCATAAGGTTGGAAGCATGAAGGTGAAATAGCACTCCTAGTCATCCTTGATTAACACCATCATGAAACGGTCTACCCGGAACCACATGAAAGAAATATGGATAGCTTGTGTGTTTTATGCACTATATTTGAAATTCATATGCTTTGTGCTCTTTTCATGATTGGTTTGTGAAAGCATGAGAGGAGAGAGGTGGAATGCATGTACTTAGTCACTATTGATCTCATTCAACAATAATCATCCTTTACATTGCATTTGTCATTTCTTGATTGTGGAAAAATTATAGAGAGATTGAGTTGGAGCATACTTGAGGACAAGTATGTTTCAAGTTTGGGGTGGTGATTCAGTCCTGTTTTAGAGCTTCATCTTGTGTCATTTTGCATTTCAATCACATCTATATCTGTTAGATTATGTGTTATTTCCATCAATATGCATATTTGTGTAAAATGCACTTACGAATATTATTTGCATAGTTTTCAGGCATTTGGACCATACTTGATGGAAGAGAGAGAAAGAGTGATCCTAGGGTTTTTGTACCCTTGGAGAGACCCAAATTGAAGCATGATGCTCCCTCAACCTACCCCTTGTGGCCAAAGATCC
Source organism: Alisma plantago-aquatica (assembly GCA_963693085.1). Lineage (NCBI taxonomy): Eukaryota > Viridiplantae > Streptophyta > Magnoliopsida > Alismatales > Alismataceae > Alisma > Alisma plantago-aquatica. The sequence goes on from OY856409.1 coordinate 59,709,180, forward strand.
ATTGAAGAAAAGATGTCTAAGAAAATCTAAAGAATCAAGTCAAAGTGTTGATCCAGAGACCAACACGGCCGTGGTACCACCAAACGGCCGTGCTAGGTCACTTGCAAATCAACAAAGCCATCCTCAAGTAAAGCTAGAATCACCACGGTCGTGCCACACAGAACAGTCATGGTGAACTAACCCAGAACGGTCGTGCCACCTAGCATAGTCGTGCTACAACAAAGGCAGAATTGTCGTGAAGCAGAGAACAACCTGAGCATTTCAAGCCACCGCGGTTGTGGTGACCACCACGGTCGTACTACCCTTACCCCACCACGGCTGTGGTGACCACCACTGTTGTGCCAGTTTCAGTACAAAAGTGATCATCAACCTATGATCTTCACATTTTAATTCACACGGTCGTTCTACCCCACCACGATCGTGCTCACCCCTACCCACCACGACCATGGTGATCCACCATAGCTGTGTTATTCACAAAACCTAGCTACTTTTGCCACTATTTTCCCATACTACCCCTACTTGACCTAGTGCTTCCCCCAAACCTATATATACCTAGGTGGCGGCTTCAGCACGAGGTTAGCTACCACCTGCCACCACTTAGCTCCCCATTTTCTCCCCTTAGCCATTCCACTCCATTTCCACCTCCATTTCACCATTTCCACCATCAAAACCCTAGTTTCCTTCTACTTCTACCCATTTCCACCATCATTCCATGCCCCTACACCTTAAAGGAGAGAGGAAGATCACCTTGTAGTAGCTGGAGAGGAGGATTCACTCATCTACATCGAGCTTCATGGCTTCTTCTATCTCCTTCTCTTCTCTTTTTGTAGTTTTCATTGTTATGAGTAGCTAGGCCCCCTTGGGTGGGCTGTTTGGGGTTTAAAATGTTACTTTGACACCATGTTAGGGGAAAGTGATATGTAAACTTTATAATTCCATTTGCTAATGATTATATTCTATTTCTATCTCATTCACCATGAATTTCTTGTTGGTTTGTGCTCGAAATCAATTGGGAATTTAGGGAAATTGCTTATATGTGTGAATTTTGGGATTTGCTCCTAGGTCCAATTTTTGGATCCCTAGCTAGCTACCCATCTTCCTACATCATAATCAATTCTCCTAACCTACTTGAGAGATCCTAGTAGCTAGTTTAGATAAAATTGGTGTGTTTAGCATGGAGCTTTCTCAAAGCTAGAATGTGGGTGATGGGAGGCCCAAAACCTCACTTCCACCCCCATTACTAATCTCAGCCCCTAATAATCCTAAGACCGTCTAACTTAGAAACCTAGGCTTGTTTAGACTCTAATTGAATTACATCCAAGCCCGGACCAATTGAGCCTCACAAGGATAGTGGGGGTGTTAGGGACTAGTTCCCTATACACACCCTAGCATATCCATGGCCAGTTAGTAGCTTAGGTTAATTCATTAGACTCTAACTTGTTGTTTAGTTTGGATAATCTAAACGGAATCAAAATGTTCATATGTCAACCCCAACTTAATTGATAAGTACATCCCCTAAACAGCCCACATCTTCATTAATTGCTTTAAAACCCTACTTTTCATCTTGCTTAGCTAGTGTTAGCTTAGTTAGCTCTTTTCTTGCCTAGATAGCTTCTTGCCATGTTCTTGCTTTGTTCTTACTAGTTTATCTCTTTAATTGCTCTTTTGCCTTCTCTTTCTTGCCTTAGTGTAAATTGCCTTTTCATACCTAGCTTAGTCTTTTCATGCTTACTTAGTCTTAATCTAGTCTAGGGTTAACTTAGATTTCATTCTTGCCTTTAATTGCTTTCTTGTTCACCTTAGTTAACAATCAAAGCAACCTTCAAACCCTTAACTCTAGTCTCCGAAGTAGGAACCTAGCAAAACTAACCTTGCTCTAGTGCCCCCTTTTCTCCATGTGGATCGACACTATACTTGTCACCCTCCTATACTACGACACGACCCCGCGCACTTGTGGGATAGTGTTTTGGTAGATGTAGGTGTGTTTAAGTCTAGGTCATTATAAATTTTGAAAGTGAATCCACTGTGTGCTTCTGTCTGGGGGTTGCATCTATTCAAACTTCAATTGAGTAGTGTATAACACCATTGGCAGAGGCACACTAGTCACGACCTGGTTGTATGAGTAGTTGAGATATATGTATGATGGGTGGTTGAGAGACATGCTTGATGACATAGTTGATATACTTATATGAGTAATGCATAAGTCATGTAGAGTGTTGTTTGGATAATGTCTAATCACCCTTAATCATCTCTTAACCCTAAAATTCTCCAAGATAGTGGAAGGTGGTGTATCTAGGGTTTGGTATTTGTATCTAGCTTTAAATCCTAATCGGCTATAGTGTGGAACCCTAACCCTAAAATGAGAATGTCACATGTTTATTTCTCTATCTTGGAATTATCATTATAGTATGTTGATTTCTCTCACTTGTTTATGAACCCCTAACCTTGTATGTAATATGAATTTGATTATCATAGCTAGTGTATGCTATGATGAATGTGATACGATACAGGTTGAATGAGTTTTCATGAGGCATGTTGAGACACTTGTGATACAGGAATGATGTGAATGGGTCCTATGACCTGGTGATGATATGATGACCTTGTGAATGGCAGTGTTACATGTCTCATGTGGTGATAATGTGACAAGTTCACACCTTATACATTTTATATCTTCTGGAGTTGTATCATGCCCTTATCTTTGTAGAGCTTGCTATGGTTGTGTACATTATAACTTGATTGATGCTAAAAAATACCTAATTGACTTAACTAATCAAGTGGAACTTAATCATGTAGTTTTCCTTGTGCCATAGATCTATCTTTAGCGTCAGCACTTGTTGGATGATGAAACGAGTGTTTCCTTAGTGGAAGTGCGGTGTCATATACTATTGAGTATATGCATTCACATGATTAGTTGCAGGTCCTACCCTAACATGAGTGCGGCTGTGGGCCGTAGGTTGGTGACATGATGCTTATGATCATTCATAGGATTGGCTACTGGCCATACCCTAGCAGGAGTGCGTCTTCAGGCCGTAGCTCAATTTTCACTAGCGTCGTGACCTATACCAAAGTGGGCTAGGAGTTTTACATTTGACTATGTGTCACTGGTTGTTGTTGACTAGTATGTCTATGTGGTGCACTCATGTACTGACCTCAAGGTTTGGTGAGGTCATGGATTCTGGCTCTTTCATTGACCTTGTATGGCACTAATTCCTACTTAGAGTGGTCAGTTGGATTTGAGTGGTACGACTCAAATCTTAGGGGCATGACAAAATACGCAATATGTCGTGTACTATACTTTCTTAGGATCAAATACAAAAAATTGGATGAGGCCTTACTTTTCTTTTGTACAGTATAATGGTAGTAAATATACATGTTCTTCACATTCCTTCTAAACTGTTAGATGATAATAATTTCCTTGTTGATATCATTAGTTGAATCTCCCTATCATAGTTGTAGCTTTACTTCTATCCTTTAATTACCTTCTAGTGTTAATAATAGCATGGGTGGAGAGTTATATCTCCCATTGAGATTTGGATCTCACCTTGTGGGGTTCTCCACATCTTTTAGGTAGGCATGCACAAGGAGGTAGAGATCGTACAACTGAGGTAGAGTAGTAGCAGGAAGCATAGTAGCATACGAGGTTGGATGTGCTACTAGTCTTTTGGTGTAGAGTCCTAGAGTCGTCCCTGTACACTCAGGTCCTTAGGATGGTTTTTGTGTGTGTTTTGTAGAGATGTTGTCAATACGTGTTTTTGGCTCATGTGCCCTTTTGATGTAAATATATGACATATGTTCATTTTTATATATGGGACATATTTCTCTTGTAGTAGGTTGATAACATATGTGATGAAAACATGTTGATGTAAGCAGCTTGTAATCTATGACATTCGATGTAGGTGTCCTGTAAGGACTTATATGTAAAGGTTTTTGCAGCCTTGGTGCTTAATGATATCGGTTTTAATTTTCACTATTTAATGGTAATCCACTTGTTTAGTTTTGTGTTGGCGTTTAGTTGGATTTATCTCATTGGTTTGTAGCGTGAGGCACTACAGTTTGGTTGGTATCATAGCTTTCGGTTCTCCGAGTCTATAGGGACCTAGGAATAGGGTTTGCGTTTGCTTTTGTGTCCTCTAGTTTGTCTTATAGTGACTTTTGCTCATGCAGAAGGAGAAGAAAAGCTTAAATATATCTAGAGAACATGAAAAACACCTTGCTGAAAGTAGTTTCGTTGCACCAGGTGGAGGTGCAAGGAACCAGACATGAGAAGATCGGGTGCCTGAAGTCCCCCAATTTGACCTAGACATGCTTGAGAATATGGCCTTTTAGTCTCTTTTTGGGCAGTTCATGGCTACTATGACGCATATGGAGGACAGGATGCCCGCACCTCAGCCTAGGGCACTGGTTCTTAATGTAGAATCTTTGAGAACTGGGAACACTTTCGAGCGACTTCACCATGTTGGGGTAGTGGAGTATGCTGGGACAGCTAATTCAGTAGATGTAGATCTATGGCTAATTGAGATTGAGAAAGCCTTCAAGATCCTTAGCATCCCATAGGCCGATAAGGTGAAGCATGCAGTGTACCTTCTGAAAGGGAGTGTTGACCACTGGTGGGCCATATAATAGGAGAAGAGGCCTAGTGCTGAGATAGATTGGGAGGAGTTTTGATGTGAGTTTGTTAGTCAATACTCCCCACAGACATATCTTGACAAGAAGATATCCCAGTCTGAGCAGATCAGGCAGGGATCCATGACAATAAATGAGTATGAGGCTAAGTTTATGGAGCTTCATGGTTCTGTCCTCACATAGATGCTACAGATGATGAGAGGATCTGACATTCTGAGAAGGGGTTGAATGATGACTACCCCAATGGCTTCCTTAGAGAACCAAGAAAGGTTTGCCATGTTTGTGGAGTTTGTCTGGAGGATAGAGAGATCTGTAATAGAGAAGCGAGAGGTGAGTGCCAGGAAGTGGCCTACTCAGTTCCAGAGACAGTCGTCGGGAGGCTTTAAGAAGTTGAGGTTTTCTGCACCGCCAACACCACAAAGGTTCAGTGCACAAACATAGTGGTCACCGACTAAAGGCAGAGGTCATATCCATCCACCTATTGGAGCCTACAACACAATGTCCGTGTCAGTGACAGGGCCACCTAGGCTATAATTTGAGACCAGGACTTGCCATAAGTATGGGTAGGTAGGACATCTGAGGTGGGAGTGCCCAGTGAGAAATGATGAGGTGACCCAGGAACTGAGGCAGATCTAGTAGGGCTCACATAGATAGTAGTTTAGTGGTATAGGAGGACAAGGACGTGGACAAGAATCACCAGCCAGATCGTCTTCTCAGGGGCGACAACAAGAAATAACTAAATTCTACTCCATGAGTCAGCTGGAGGCGGTGGTCAACCCGCGAGTGGTGACAGGTAAGATGGAGTTATTTCATTATGATATGTCTTCTTCTTGTTTCATATCTATTTTAGTCAACCCAGGTGCAACACACTCTTTTATCACTCGAGAAGTGATCAACAATTGTCTTTTGATTATTAGTCGTAGGAGAGATAGTTTGTTGTTCGAAACCCCATTAGTTGGTTCTGCGGTGTTGTGGGAGATGTGTCCTTTCTTTTTCAAAGCACAACATTCAAGTGGATCTCATACCACTTGCTATGCAAGGATTCGATGTAATCTTTGGAATGGACACCTTGGAGAAGTATAGGGTGGTCTTGGATTGTGGTTCCAAGCAGGCAACGTTTGTAGATGGTGACAAGACATGGGTCTTCCAATGAGATAGGAAGATTTGTCCAACGTGTCTGGTATTGGCAATGGTGGCAGAGAAGTCGTTGAGCCAAGGTTGTGAGGCATTCATTCTTAGCACATGTGATGGATACCGAGGTGGAGGGTCCTAGTATTCAGGAGGTGCTAATTGTCAGAGAGTTTGTGGACGCATTCCCTAAAGAGTTTCCAGGTGTTCCCTCACCCTGAGAGATTGATTTTGAGATCAATCTAGTCCCAGGCATGCAACCGATAGCTCAAACACCGTAAATGATGGCTCCAACTGAGATGGTAGAGTCAAAAAGACAATTGCAAGAGCTGATTTACAAAGGTTTTATCAGGTCAAGTACATCACCGTGGGGTGCTCCAATGATGTTCATGAATAAGAAAGACGGGTCCACGAGGATGTGTATAGACTACAAACTTTTAAATAATGTGATGATAAAGAACAAGTATTTGTTGCCAAGGATAGACAATTTGTTTGATAAGTTGTGTGGTGTGATAATGATCAAGGAGGATGACATACCTAAGTCAGCTTTTAGGATGAGGCATGGTCATCATGAGTTTGTGGTTATGTCGTTTGGGCTAACTAATGCACCGACAACGTTTGTGGACTTGATGAACAAAGTGTTCAGACCATTTCTTGGTCAGTTTGTGGTCTTCATAGATGAAATATTGATATAGAGTCATGACAATCATCAACATGAACAACATCTTTGTCAGGCATTGACCTTGTTGAGGAAACATCAACTTTATGCCAAGTTCAACAAGTGCGAGTTTTGGCTAAAAGAGGTGGATTTTCTGGGGCATGCTATCTCTGTTGAGGGTGTTTGTGTGGACCCCAAGAAGGTTGAGTCTGTGACATAGTGGGAGCAACCAAAGACACCAACCAAAGTGCGCATCTTTCTGGGTTTGGTAGGATATTATAGGAGGTTTATTAAGAACTTCAGTGCCATATCTCTACCGCTGACTAAGTTGACAAGGAAGGATGTGTTGTTTGTCTGGGATTATAGATTTCAGGGTTCTTTTCTGACATTGAAGGAGAAATTGACAAGAGCATCAGTTCTAGTCTTACCTGATCAAGGAAAAGGATACATCGTCTTCTGTGATGCGTCCATGAATGGCTTAGGTTGTATGCTGATGTAGGACAAGAAAGTGGTTTCTTTCACTTCTCGATAGCTTACGAAAAATGAGGAGAACTATCCAACCCACAACATGGAGTTAACTGATGTGGTTAATGCCTTGAAGATATGGAGGGACTACCTTTATGGAGAGAAGTGTCAAATCTTCACAGATCACAAGAATCTAAAGTACATATTTTCACAATAGGAACTGAACAAGAGGCAACGACCCTGGTGGAGTTAATCTATGATTACAACTGCACAATTGATTACCACCTAGGGAAGGCTAATGTCGTGGCAAATGCACTAAGTAGGAAGTCTTCATCTTCACCTATGGACAGAGAATGGTTGAGTTCCTTGGTATGCCACAAGCGAGACATCTTGGTCTCCCTATGTTAGATGAATGTTAAGTTGGAGGTTTCTTTGCTAGTAGGATTGTTAGCACAATTGTCGGTGAAGCCCACTTTGAGACAGTAGATCAGAGAGGCCCAATAGGTTGATATTGTGATATAGTAGATTAGATCAGAGCTTGGCAGCAAGAAGTGTGATGCCTTCCACGAATCAGATGATGGGACAGTTTGTTACCATGGCAGAGTTGTGGTTGGTTTTGATAATATGAGGAAGGTGGTTCTGGAGGAGGCTCACTCGTCTATGTACGATATGCATCTAGGTAGCACCAAGATGCATCATAATCTAAAGGATATGTATTGGTGGTTCGGCTTGAAGCGGAATGTGGCTGAGTTTGTTGCAAGATGCGTAATATGTCAGTAGGTTAAGGCCGAGCACCAGAAGCCCATAGGGACGTTACAACCATTGCCTATACCATAGTGGAGATGAGATCATGTGACTATGGACTATGTTGTTGGTCTGCCAAGGACAGCCAAAGGCCATGATTCCATCTGGGTGATTGTTGACAGGTTGACCAAGTTATCAGATTTCCTTCATGTAAAAACAACGTATACAACTGAGAAGCTTGCCCATATCTATTTTGACGAGATAGTGCGTTTGCTTGGTGTCTTAACAACTATCATGTCTGATAGAGGTCCTCAGTTCACCAGTCACTTTTGGGAGCGATTGCACACAACTTTGGGTACGCAGTTGAGGTTCAACACTGCTTTCCACCCACAGATAGATGGTTAATCTGAGAGGACCATTCATACATTGGAGGATCTATTGAGAGTTTGTGTTCTTCAATTTTTGGGCAGTTGGTACATCCACCTTAGTCTGGTAGAGTTCACCTACAAAAATAGTTATCAACGGAGCATCAACATGGAATCGTATGAGGTGTTGTATGGGAGACGTTGTAGGTCTCTGTTGTGTTGGCATGATACCAGTGAGTATCAATTTCTTGGTCCTGAGCTTGTGCAACAAATGGCAGAAAATATCAAGGTAATTCAATAGCAGTTGAAGGCAGCACAGGACATGCATAAGTCATATGTGGACAACTCACATAGACCCTTGGAGTTCCAAGTAGGAGATAGAGTATACCTCAAGGTCTCTCATTTGTAAGGTGTTTTTGAGGTTTGGAAAGAAGGATAAGTTGGCTCCCAAGTTTATGGGACCTTACCCTATGGTGGCTCATCTTGGGAAGGTGGCCTATAAGTTGGAGTTGCCACCTGAGTTGTACATGTTGCATCTGTTCTTTCATGTGATCATGTTGAGGAAGTGTCATCCCAATACAGAGTTAGTGTTACAGTCTGTGGAGGTGGAGCTTGACGAGGATATGTCCTATGTGGAAGGTCCAATATTGATTCTTGATAAAAGAGTGAAGAAGTTGAAGAAGACTTACATATTACTTGTAAAGGTTCTATGGCATCACCATGGTGTTGAGGAAGCCACATGGGAGCTTGAGGAAGAGATGAGGAGGAAGTACCCCTCTCTTTTCTCATACAATTTCGAGGGAAAACCTTGTTAGGGGTTTATGGCTTATAAGACCCATGACTTGAGTTTTAAGGTAAACCATTTGTTTAGCTTGTTTATGGTGCTTAGAACCTTTCTATAACCTTTTGAGATGATATTAGTGCTTATGGAGAGCTTAAGTTTTGAGTGTGAGATTGTTTAGATGATGTTTGTGCTTTGTCTTCTAGTTTTGGTGCAAATTGTGATTTACCCAAAGCAGGGGTTGATGTGCAATTTGTCACTTCTAGAGTGTGTCTTCCATCCTTTGACATCATCTAGAGGATAGAGAAAGAAGTGGACACCTTGTTTGAACCTTAGTTGAGGAGTGATACCCTTGTTGTGGCTAGAGTTTCTCAGGCTTGTTGTGTCTCAATGTGTAAATGGATGGGTGTAGCGACCCATGGTGCGACCTATGTCATAACCTAGGTAGTTTTGGGGTTTGTCTCGACTGAGACACTCTCTTGACCATGTTAGTCTCGACTTATGGAGGGGGGGTCAAGACAAATTGTCTTGTTGTGTCTCGACCTAGGTTGTGTGGTGATCTCTTATCTCGACCTAATGTTGATGGTTAGTGCTTTTCGCGACCATGGAAGGTGCTCCATGGTGGGTCGTGACCGCGACCATGTTGGGGGTGGCCCAGGTAGGTTGATACCCAACCTATAGTGTATCACCATCTTGTTCATGTATGGTTAAGGTGGTTGCATGTGGGTGTATGTTGGCTTCATGAGTGGACAAGTGTCCCTTGGTGCCTTAGAGTGTTGACACCTCATCTTTAGCTCCTCTCTCATCCATCATGTATATAACCCTCTATCTCTCCATACACGTGACCCTTGCAGCCCTCCATCTTCCTCCCTCTATTTTTCTCATCTTGGACCCTAGTGGAGCAAGAAGATGTGACCTTAGAGCTCTTGGTGACCGAACTCTTCTTGCTTGTGGTGCATGTGGTGACTCCTACTTCATCTTCAACCTTAGTAAGTGTTTACCTTTCCTTGATGACGTTTCTTTTAATCTTCCACCTTTTTCACCTTCTCTCTTCTTGGCCTTGGACCATGGATCTTCCATGGTAGTCATTTTGGAGAGGAACTCCTCATCACAAGGGTCATAGGCCATGTTTTAACAAGGTAGACCCAAATGTGAGGAAGTTTCCTTCTCTCTCTTTCACCCTCTTTCTTTTGGATCAGCCTAGGGTTCTCTCTTGCCCTTTTCTTGTACCATATTTTACCTTGGTATTTTCTTCTTCTTGGGGTGCTCTCCAGGCCAAAGGAGGAGTCTTTCGTGGATCTTCAATATCCTTAGTGATCGTGTGCTTGGAGCTATCATCTTTGGAGTTGAGCTTCTTAAGGTAGGTTATATAACACTTAACCTACTATATTATTGCACATTTTATGCTTTCATGTTACTATTTTCTCTCTCTCAACGTCCCCTTACTATGTTAGTAGATGTTGATAATCTCTAGAACTTGTTTGGTGGTGTTTATCTTGCTTGATCTAGTAGAAATCTAAAACCCTAATCACCTACACCTGATTTTGGTGATTGTGATGTTATGGTGATCTTTCTGTACCTTTTGATCTTAGTTTTGCTCCCATGCATTTTGGTCATGTGTCATGGTGTTCTATGGAGTTTAAGTTCTTTTTTGGAGGTTTAAAACGTGGTTTTTATCTCTCCTGCATGAGATGTTTTCATGGATGGTTCTTGATGCATGATTTAGGGTTCTTGGTGATGATGGTCAAGATGATCCCTGGTTTGGTTGAGTTGATACCCTAGCTTTTGGATCATGGTCATGCCCTTGGTTGGAGTTCGCAACATGTTTGGTCTTGGGTCGTGACATGCTTGTCTTTGGGTCGTGACATACTTTCATTTAGGTCGCTACAACCTTGCTTCTTGGGGGTGCGACATGTGCTTCTTGGGTGGTTGAAACCCTAACCCTAGAGGTTTGCGACATGGTTATGTAAAGGCCTAAGCTTGAGGGGGAGCGTCGCGGTCGAGACACCCTATGTATCACAGTCGTGACATGTTATATGATTAGGTGGTCGCGACCTGGTAGTATGAGAGTTGAGACTTATGTATGATGGGTGGTTGAGAAACATGCTTGATCACATAGTTGCTATACTTCTATGCGTAATGCATAAGTCATGTAGAGTGTTGTCTGGATAATGTCTAATAATCCTTAATCATGTCTCTTAACCCTAAATGTTTCAAGATAGTGGGAGGAGGTGTATATAGTGTGGGACCCTAACCCTAAAATGAGAATGTGACAAGTTTATTTCTCTATCTTGGAATGATTATTATAGTATGATGATTTTTCTTGCTTGTTTGTGAACCCCTAAACTTGAAGGTAATACGAGCTTGATCATCATAGCCAGTGTATGCTATGATGAATGTGATGTGATACATGTTGAATGAGTTTTCAGGAGGCATGTTGAAACACTTGTGATACATGAATGATGCGAACAGGTCCTACGACCTAGTAATGATATGATGGCATTGTGAATGGTAGTGTTACAAGTCTCATGTGGTGATTGTGTGATAAGTTCACACCTTATACATTTTATATCTTTTGGAGTTGTATCATGCCCTTATTTTTGTAGAGCTTGTTATGGTTGTGTACATTATAACTTGATTAATGCTAGAAGTAATTGACTTAACTAATCAAGTGGAACTTAATTATGTAGTTTGCCCTGTGCCTTAGATCCATCTTCAGCGTCAACACATGTTGGATGGTGAAACAGGTGTTCCCTTAGTGGACGCCTGGAGTCATATAATGTTGAGTATATGCATTCATAGGATTGGTTGCGGGCCATACCCTTACATGAGTGCGGTTGCGGGCATAGCTCAGTGACATGATGCTTATGAGGTTTCACATGATTGGCTGTGGGCCATACCTTGGTAGGAGTGTGACTGTGGTTCGTAGCTTAGTTTTCACTAGTGTCATGACCTATACAAAGGTGGGCTATGAGTTTCATAGTTGACTATGTGTCGCTGGTTGCAGCTGACTGGTACATCTCTACGGTGCACTCATGTACTGACCATGAGGTTTGGTAAGGTCATGGATTCTGACTCTTCCATTGACCTTGTATGACACTAATTCCTACTTAGCAGTTGTCAGTTGGATTTGAGTGATACGACTCAAATCCTCGGGACATAATAAAATACGTAATCAGTAGTGTAGTATACCTGCTTAGGACCAAATATAAAAACATTGGATGAGGCCTTACTTTGATTTTTTACAATATTAGTGGTAGTAAATATACACGTTCTTCATATTCCTTCTGAACTATTAGATGATAATAGATTCCTTGTTGATATCATTAACTGAATATGCTTATCATATTGTAGCTTTACTTTTGTCCTTTAATTACCTTATCTGTGTTAATAATAGCGTTGGTGGAGAGTTATCTCTCGTTGAGATTTAGATCTCACCCTGTGGGTTTTTCCACATCTTTTAGGTGGACATGTACGAGGAGGTAGAGATCGTGTAGTTGAGGTAGAGTAGCAATAGGAAGAATAGTAGCAAACAAGGTTGGATGTGCTGCTAGTCTTTTGGTGTAGAGTCCTACAGTCATCCATGTATACTCAGGTCCTTGGGATGGTTTTTGGGTGTATTTTGTAGAGATGCTATCGATACGAGTTTTTGGCTCGTGTGCCCTTTTAATGTAAAGATATGGCAGATGTTCATGTATATATATATATATATATATATATATATATATATATATATATAGGGCGTTCATTCATTGCCCGCGCGGGTAGCCTAGAATTTCGCTACCCGGCAGCTAAAAAAGTAACTCTTCTAGCCACAAAAGTAACTCTGCTGTCAAAAAAGTAACTATGGTGATAAGAAAGTAATTACACGACTAAAATAGTAACTCTGTACAAAATATACAGCAGATATATATAAGGAAGATTTTTTTGATTTTGGTGGGGAAAATGATATTATTTTTGGATGAATTTTTTTGGGAGCTAGATAAAATGCTCCTCTGCAATTGTGACAATTTTTTTTTCAAAAAAAGTGGTCGGAAGGGTGGGTGGGTAGCTACCCGCACAGGCAATAAAGATGGGCCCATATATATATATATATATATATATATATATATATATATATATATATATATATATATATATATATATATTAAATAATAAATTTTTATTAAGAGTAGATTGTAAATCAGCAAAATTTATTTTAGAAAAGGATGTTAAAAATCTTGCCTCAAAACAAATATTTGCTAGATGGCAAGCAATATTAGCTATATTTGATTTTGATATAGAATTCATAAAAGGAGAAAATAATTTTTTACCTGATTTCTTATCGAGAGAATTTTTGCAGGGAAATTATCTTAAAAAATACTAGCATAATGACATCAATTCTGGCTACTAAAAAAAAGACTAACATTTGGCTCTGATACCAGTGGTTTTTTCAAAATATTTGGTTGGTATTAGACCTTCTCTAATGCAGTTTATGTCTGCTCCAGAATCAAATAAAGCTAGTTTTTTAATAGTGAAATCTGGGTTAATTTTAATTATAACATCTCCCTTCCATTTCCTTTTTATATATTGTTGGATGCTATTTAGGGATTTGTCTTTGGATTTATTTTGACTTTCTGAATTTTCATATGTCTTTTTCGTTTCTTTTAAATCTTTTATTTCCTTTTTAATAATTTTTTGTTCTCTTTTGAAGTCTTTTAGAGTTGGTTGTTTCTCCGTTGCTTTTTTAGTATCATATGAAATATTTTGGTTTGGACTACCTTTAGAGTTGATTTCTTTTTTATTCATTTTCATATATTTTGAAAATAATTTTAATTTTTCTTGATCACTTTTAACATTATTAATAGTTTCAAGAATGAAGTATTGTTCTGTGCTTAATACCTTTACAGAGTACTCTTCGCTTTCTTTACTTTTAGTTTTAGATAGATTATTTACTTTATCAATCATGTGTTTATTGGAAGAATGAGAACTTTCTTCTTTTAATTGTAGATTACTCTTGTTTGTTATATTTTGGACTGACATGTTTTCATGATGCAAAGGTCTGGGATTACTGTCAGACATATTAGGCTCATACCACGGTGGAACAAGCCTATAGATTTTTTCTTTAAGTTCTTTGATATAATAATTTTTATACCATTCAAAAAATGTATATTTTTTCTATGGTATTGCATTTGTGAATACCATTTTTCTCTAATGTAATCTCTTTCTTTTTTATCAAAGTTTTAGTTTTTATCAGATAAAATTTTTTCTCTTAGCTTTTCTTTATCGATGATGAAATTATTTTTATTTTCCATTGAATATCTTTCATTTATGGTTTGAAGGGTATTTACTATTTCATTGACACCTGATAGTGAGTTAAGCGTTTTATTCAACATTTTTTTTTAATTGCTGAAGATACAGTTGTCAAAAATAAAGAGATCTGAGGCTTAAATCTTAAAATTTTTAAAACCAAAGGAACTTGATATAAATAATGATTTTGTTGAGCAATCTTATTCTCTTTTCAATAAGTTAATTCCTAGTGGCCTGTCAACAGTTGAACTACTGCGACAAGGAGGCCTCAGACCTAGGTATTTCTTAAAGAAAATTGAATATGATACACTCAGAAAGGTTTGTGGGTAAGAGATTGAAATCATCAACCAAGGGATTACTAAGTGGCCTGTCAATAGCTAAACCTAGCCCTACAAAACCCTAAATGCCTACCACGGCTAAAGCGGGTGCAACGGGCTACCACTACGACAAGGAGGCCTAGGACCCTAGAACCCCAAGAAGGAAGACCCCGAACTCTCACCCCTTCAGAGAAAGAGAAAAAGACGCAACGGAGAAACAACCAACTCTAAAAGACTTCAAAAGAGAACAAAAAATTATTAAAAAGGAAATAAAAGATTTAAAAGAAACGAAAAAGACATATGAAAATTCAGAAAGTCAAAATAAATCCAAAGATAAATCCCTAAATAGCATCCAACAATATATAAAAAGGAAATGGAAGGGAGATGTTATAATTAAAATTAACCCAGATTTCACTATTAAAAAACTAGCTTTATTTGATTCTGGAGCAGACATAAACTGCATTAGAGAAGGTCTAATACCAACCAAATATTTTAAAAAAACCACACACAATGTCAATTCATGCACCAATGACAAATTACAAATCAATTATAAAATCCCTAATGTCCATTTTTGTATAAAACATACATGTATTAAAACTACTTTCATACTAGCCAAAAATATAACCGAGGACATAATAATAGGGACACCATTCCTGAATAAAATACTACCTATTATAGTAGATACAAAAGGAGTACATGCTAATATAAATGGAAAAATGATTACCTTTAAGTTCAAAAATGAACCCAAAGTATCATTTATACAACAAATAAACACTACAATCAAATACAAAGAAAACTTCATTAACAAACTTAACACAGAAATAGAAACTGAAAGAATTCATAATAAAATCAAAAGTAGTAATTTTCAAAAACTAATACTAGAATTTCAAGAAAAAGTTGAAAAAGAAATCTGCTCCACACTACCCTCAACATTCTGGCATAGAAAGAAACATGAAGTTACTTTACCATACATTAACAATTTTGATGAAACTAAAATTCCAACAAAAGCCAGACCCATCCAAATGAATCAAAGACTTTTAGAAATATGTAAAATGAAATAAAAGAACTTGAGACAAAGAAATTAATTATACCTAGCTCCTCTCCATGGAGTTGCGCTGCTTTCTATGTAGAAAATGCATCCGAAATAGAAAGAGGGGCTCCTAGGCTTGTAATTAATTACAAACCTCTAAATAAAGTACTCCAATGGATCAGATATCCAATTCCTAATAAACATGACTTAATAAAAAGAATACATGGTGCTAATATCTTCTCAAATTTTGATATGAAATCTGGATTTTGGCAAATACACAGTACCTTTTGGTCACTATGAATGGAATGTTATGCCTTTTGGGCTAAAAAATGCTCCATCAGAATTCCAAAAAATAATGAATGAGATATTTAATCCATATACTTCTTTTAGTATAGTATATATTGATGATGTACTTATTTTCTCTAAAGATTGTGACAAACATTGGAAACACCTAAACACATTCCTTCAAATAGTAAAACATAATGGACTAGTAGTCTCCGCTAAAAAGATGAAACTATTTCAAACAAGTATTCAATTTCTAGGTTACAAAATAGAAAAGCGAACGATATCACCTATAGTAAGAGCCATAGACTTTGCTAACAAATTTCCAGATGAAATCCTAGAGAAAAAACAACTCCAAAGATTCTTAGGATGCTTAAACTATATATCTAATTTCTATGAAAATCTGGCACTAGATAGAAAACTCCTTACAGATAGATTAAAAAAGATTCCACCAAGTTGGACCATAGATCACACCAAGGCCATTCAAAGAATAAAATTAAAGGTTCAACGGTTACCATGTTTAAATATTGTTGACCCAGAAGCCTATAAAATAGTAGAAACTGATGCATCAGATATAGGATACCGAGGAATTCTTAAGAAAAAAATTAATAATAAAGAACATTTGGTTCGATACACCTCAGGAGTGTGGAATGAAACCAGAAAAAATTATTCAACTATAAAAAAAGAAATATTAGCCATAGTTCTCTCTATTACAAAATTTCAAGGTGATCTTTTAAATAATAAATTTTTATTAAGAGTAGATTGTAAATCAGCAAAATTTGTTTTACAAAAGGATGTTAAAAATCATGCCTCAAAACAAATATTTGCTAGATGGCAAGCAATATTAGATATATTTGATTTTGATATAGAATTCATAAAAGGAGAAAATAATTTTTTACCTAATTTCTTATCGAGAGAATTTTTGCAGGGAAATTGTCTTCAAAAAGACTAGCATAATGACATCAATTCTGGCTACTAAACAAAGTCCTCCCGCAATGACACAGACAAGGAGGGAGAAAGAAAATATACAAAACATGGAAGTTGATTCGTCAACTAAAACATCCTCCGAATTTATCCTGAAATCATCTGAAGAGGTACTTATTCTTGAGAATGAAGATCTCTCAAAAGAAATCGAATATATAATAAATAAATATTTTTCTGAAGGATACAATCATATTCCCACCCTACCTGGGAAAAACCAAATATACTATGAAAAAATACTTTTAGAAACAGGAAGTGTAAAAGTTTTTCATAATTATAGAGATAAATCCACAAAAAGAAACTTACAGATCTCTCAACTAAAAATTCAAAAAATAATCACGTTATCTGAATGGAATAAAGAAGGAAACCCTAATATTCCAAGAAGATTCAAAACATTCTGTCAACCCCAATATTACAATTATTGGGATTATCAAAATGCGTGGGAAAAAGTTTTTTATATGTTCAGAACATACAAATGAGTCACACATGGTCAGTGAAATGGTCTTTACAAACCAAATTACCGAATTGGTTTTTCTATAAATTATGGCAAAATTTTGGGGCAATAAGAGAAATACTCCCCACAATATTAAAAAAAATATTATGGGAAACGATCTTATTAAAGAAGACTTAAACATGATGAAATATATATCATCTCATGGAATACCATGGATTATACAATGGAAGTGGGAAAAAGAAACAATCGAATTACCACCAATTCTGGAAAGACAGATATATGTCAAATGGTGGGATAAGTTCAATATTGATCCCATTTTAAAGGGAAAATTAATTCCAATACTAGTTTCTGGATCCCAACACCAAGAAACTAAAACAAATAGAATGTTTTCATTTAGTCAACTAAAGCAAGAGTTGACAAGAAAAATTCAAATTGAAAATCCAAACATTGAGGATAATCAACTACAATTGATGGTTTTTGAAAAAATGACAAAAGTTATGGATGAAAACAGTCCAAAGGACTCAAATAAACCTGAAATTGAAGAAGATGGAAAAAAGGAAGTGAAAAAATAGTTACCAGACAGTAAAAAAGTTTGGGTAAAAAAGTAGTGGATAAAAAATAAAAAGGTAACAGTCAGGTAAAAGGTAAAGGTGAATAAAAACAATGATGTGGTAAAGTAAAAAGCAAAATATTTTAAACATTTTGCTTAAGATTCCATCTATAAAAAATGAAATCACTCAAACATGGAAGTGACATCCCCATACAAAACAAATAAAGAAGAAGACAAGAATATTTTATTGCATGAAAGGCACCAAACACTTGTCTAGGGCACAAGGATGAATAAATAAGTGGCAAACACATCAAACTTAGCCACTACAACATTTGTCCAAGACACAAATGAAAGAGAGCAAGTGGCAAGACAAAGAATTTCGTCCACTCCATTCAAAGTGCCTATAAAAGGCAAAGAAGTTGAAGAGGAGGGCAAGAGTTGTAAGAGATACAACACCCTTCCACCCAAAGAGCTCCCCTTGCTTATTGAGCATAGTTTTTGTAGTAGGAAGTGTCTTAGCTCGAAATTCTCCTCCCTAGAGAATTTCTAAGTCTTGTAATCCTTCCTCCACTTCACTTATATTGTAATTTCGTCTATATAGTCATGTGTTCTTAGTTTCCATATATTTTCTGAGTGTAAACCCTCCAGTTGCCAATAAAAATTCCATCTGTGTTTTGTTAAGTTCAAATTGTGTGCGCATATTCTTGGCTCTTTGAATCATAATCAAAGATCCTTTCTTTGATTAAAAGCAAGATCAAGGAGGTTCCCAGAGCTCCAGTGACGTTCCCAATGGTCACTCGGTGAGATCAACAACGTGCTCAGCGCCAACTGTAAGTTCCCTGACGTTATTTAATTAATTTTACGCAAGCGTTCCCCCATATTCAAATACCTATTATCTTTAATCACAAACCCTAATCCACCTCTAATCACTCACTTATCCAAACGCAAATCAGCCCTTCCTACTCCACCATTTACTCTAAAACTCCACCAATACTCCAACACCGCATTCCACCAAATCTCTACCTATTATCCTTAATATATATATATATATATATATATATATATATATACATATATATATGGGATTATCTTTAATACCTGTGTGGGTAGCTACCTACGCACCCTTCCTGATATTTTTTTAATTTTTTTTCCCACAATTGTAGAGGAGCATTTTATCTAGCTCTCCAAAAAATTTGATCCAAAAATAATATCATTTCCCCCCCCCAAATCAAAAAACCCGTCCATATATTTACTGACTGTATATTTTCTGTGCAGTTACTCTGTATATTAATATAGTTACTCTTTTGATTCAGAAGAGTTACTCCAGTGTACCATATAGTTACTCTTTTAACCCCGAGTTACTCCAGGGGGTAGCGAAAATCTGACTACCCGCGGGGGTAACGAATGAAAAGCCTTTATATATATATATATATATATATATATATATATATATATATATATATATATATGGAACATATTTCTCTTGTAGTAGGCCTTTATATATATATATATATATATATATATATATGGAACATATTTCTCTTGTAGTAGGCCGATAGCTTATGTGATGAGAACATGTTGATGTAAGCACCTTGTGATGTATGACATTTGATGCAGGTTTCCTGTGATGACTTATATGTAAAGGTTTTTGCAGCTTTGGTTCTTAATGATATCAGTTTTAATTTTTAGTGTTTTTTGGTAATCCGCTGGTTTAGTTTTGTTTCCTCGTTTAGTTGGAGTTGTCTCGTTGGTTTGTGGCACAGGGTGCCACAAATTGGTAGTCATAATAATATCTCATAGTGATGGTGGTGATTGTGGTTCTTAGACCTTAAATCACTACATTCATCACATGTCATTCGATGTAGATTGACATCATCCACCATGACCTTGAACAAGGGTTGCCATAAAGGTGGTGCTTGGGTGCATTGTCCCGCGGGGACGACTGTGAGTGATGTAGATGGGATTTGTCCCTCCTATAGGAGTGTGAAATCATGGCCACTTGATAAGAGAGACTGAGAAATGAATGGCCATGCTTGTATACAAGGAACATGGATTGAACATTGCAGATGATGACAATTTCATGCCTTGAGTTCAATTTTGATGTCAGTGATAAAGGAACTATACAATCATTGTAACACAAATCATAGACTGTTGGTTGAATTTGTTCTCCAACTTTCTAATTACTTGGGACTCATTGATTGTGATGTCGTGAATTGGTTATGTACATTCACTGCCAACATAACTTGGAACATATTACGATCACACACATAGGATACACATGGAATAAAGTTTACTCATGGATGAAGTTTAAAGTGTTAGGTATTCAAATTTAAAAAAGATTGGCAACCAACACTCTGAAGACCGATTCAATAAGTGAACCGATCAACTCAGATGTGTGAACTGGCCAGTTTAGGTTGTGAATCGACCGTTTAAGGGTCAGGGTATCAATGATTGATGCTGACGTCATGTTGTACATTGATCAAATATTAAAAGCCAATACATTTGTGAATATGAAATATAGTGAAACGACTCATTCAAGGGTTGAACTGTTCAACTCACATGCACATTGACCGGTTTAGCAATAAACCAACTGGTTCATGGTTCATAGGTTCTAGAAAAATCATGAAATTTTGTCTCTTCGACTCCTGCTTGATCTGGAAATCTTGACATTGACCCTCCTATAAATAGAAGGTAGTCGAGGCTTTCCAAAGATACAACAATAAGCTCTGACAACTGTTGTCTTCTCACAGTTGTGGTAACATGAGAATCCGAGCAAGTTCTACCCATAAAAGGGAGGAACAACAAGGGAGAGACAACTAGGAAGAGCAAGCCGACTCTAGCATATTGACTAGAGGGGGAAACTCCTTTTTGTCTGTTCCAAAAGAACAACAAGAGTTCCCAATAGTACATGTGGACTACTACAGAGGAGAGGAGGCCTTTGCCATCTGCTAGGAGGACACAGTCAACCTCCGTCCATGGTGATCAACCATGAGGCCACTACTAGTAGCACTCCAAGTGCAACTTGATGAAAGAAGTACATTACAGCAAGGGATAGTCACTGGACTGCTCCAGGACCAGGTATATACCTTACAACACTCATTCCCATACCATTGTTGTTGACATGATCTACTGTCTAAGAGGAATATGGTAGTATATTTTTTTTCTATGTCTGCATCCATGTCTTATGCCATATTTTCCTTTAGGGATGACCATGCATCCAATGAGCCTCGCCTATATGTCCCCTCAAAATTATCATACTGATTCACCTTGGATCCCTCATTCATCATCATACATCAAGCAATGGGAACCGAAGGTATGACTCTAAATGTTTTTCTTGGTATCTTGACATGTGTCACACCATTTGTGGTAGACTACAAGAAGCAAGAATCCAATCAAGGATAGGTGAGTGGCTGAAAGAAAAGCCACCAGGACAATACAACCATTCTACAAAAGCTCAAGTCCTGCATGATGGACCACACACACATCGACCCCTTGATGTTATGCAGAGCATTTATCGGGAGGAAAAGTTACACGTTTATTCCCTCCATTCTAGATTTAGTTTTTGCTCAAGTCAGGCAAAATTTTAGTTTCGTGTTGGAGGTGGGTGGTACGTGCCTATTCCACTCACTCTACCTTCTCTTTTTAGCATTTTCATCATGCTATATAGCTAGACTTAAAATATTCAAATTATCCTTTTCTTACTTTTATTTGGCCTTTATATAGTCATTCAACTATTGATGATTATCAATAACCCCCCTGGATAAATGAATCATCTTGCAAATCTTTCATAAATGCCCTTGCTAGAAATTATCTGGTCCCCTATGACCTTTAATAGCATGACTTCTAAGAAAAGGTAGAAATCCATAATGGATAGATAGGAATCAAACACAATGTATTAAAAATGTGTAAATAACTTGTAAAAATTCTTGACTTCCTAACTTCCGCAAGTTATGGAGAGAATTGAATTGATGCCATGATAATTCCAACATGTTGAATTCCAAACACAAGCTGCACAAGTCCAACCTCTTCTACATTTCTTTTATCACCTTCTTACCCCTCCATTCATATAAAATTAAGAGACAAAACATTGTGCCAAACTCCAAGTTTAGTGTGTCACACCCTTTCTCCCTCTACCGCTTCTTCCCTACTCCTTTCAAATTTCATAGGGGCATATTGCCAAGAAAAAATGCCAAAGCGCACATAGAAAATGCAATCAATATAATTGCAATAAAGAAATAAAAAGATCTTGAATCAAATAGAGGATAGATTGTATTCTTCCACATCTCCATTCACTCTCCTTTTCTACCCTTGGGAATCTACATAACCCTAGACCACCAAATCCATGAACCATGTTCTTTTGTAGAATTTGTGAGGATTTGCAGGAGTACCAAAGGAGAAGGACATTGAATTCATTTCTTTGTGGGTGTCGAAACAGAAACTTAGAGACCCCCTCTAAATGACTATACTTCCACTCGACCAAATGGTGTCGCGGACCAGGTCTCCTCAGTCACCTTCAGGAGAAGTTTTTAGAGTTTCAACCCTCATTTCCCTCCTATAAAAAGAAGGGGAGTCCAAGCACAAATGATCATCTTTCACACTTCATTCTCGGCATCTTAGAGACCCCCCTCTGGTGTATGGGGCAAGGAAGAGAGAAAAGGATTCATTGTCATTCTCTTAGAGATTGCTTCATCGTTGTACCTTGTCAAGATGACTCTTTCTACCCCTATCCTTACTTTTATATATGTTTTTATTATATATGAGTAGTTTCTCTACAGGGACATGGGAGTAGCCCCTTCTTTTCTTTACTTTGGCTATATTCGACTCAAAGATATTATTAAATGCTCTTCCTTCTAATTAATGGCACACATTCCTTGTTTAGATTGATTATATCATTGTTGGGTGACGAGATCAATGATCCCAACAAGGATGAACCCATAGTCTCTTGAAGATATAAACTGATAGAGTTTATGATTAATATATTCATTTATCTTGTCAATTATATCTCATGGTGGTGAGGTTACATGATCCATGGGTTGGAACACTGGTTGAAAGATGCGAGTTCTTGATGAGATCCCTGAACTTTTGGACGGTTAGACAAGGATCCTCAAATGTCGAGATCTCGACTTTGAGAGAAGTACGACCCTTTCTAGGTCCATGTTCCACAAGGACTCAAATCTTTATAAGTCCTGATTTAATCAATTAAATTAAGGAGTTGAATTTGTTAATTAAAAATATGGTCTATTGTGGTAATCCCCTAGAACCCCAGTATCACTTAACATTTCAATTATAACCCAACTTAACTAGTTTTACTTTTGTACTTTTTATTTCTGGTTTAGCTTTAATCATTCTCTCCAAATTTTGATCTTAAATATTATTTATATCAGTTGGTTCGATTAAATCTCTTAAAAGTGTTCTTCCTTGGACTGACACCTTTCTATACTAAAGTTGACTTGCTTGTTTACAAGTGAGTTGATAGCCCTTAAAAGGTTAAACTCCAGAGATAATTTCTTACCTGTGAATTTGTTGTGTTGACAACACACATTAAGTACGTAGTAATGTAAAAATAAGAATTAAATAATGATTTAAGTGATGAAAATAGGTAAAAGGGCACGTCACAAACTTTATGATTTTCTTAAATGGACTTCTTACTTTTAGAATATCAAATTGTAATACTAAATAGATGTGACTCTCGCCTAGCTAAGGAACAAAATAACATAAGATCTATATACTAACATAGATCTTATTGCACACACACACACACACACACACATATATATATGTATGTATGTATGTATATATAAATGGTAATTTTACCTAATAATAACCTAATAAGTGAGTTCCAAGTCATTTGCCAATAAAATCATACTAGTACTTTCTTTCTTGCTATATTACTGAGAACTTGAAACCATTAAACGTCTGTCTATACATTTGTCTGAATAAGATACGAGATTCTCTATTTCATTATTGTGTTATTTACTTCCCTCATGAAATGCATACTTGAACTTTGTAAAGTGGCAAATCCAAAATTGTTTATAATTCTATCTTGCCTTTTAAAGGTCACCACAATTATTTGGTAAACCTAAAATATTATTGATATTAAATTTGAAAATATAGTTGATGTTTTGGAGTGTTGAATCCCCTGGTGGGGAGCTTTGGTTCACATGTGTGGGTCGAATACCCACAACCTTGCACAATAGAGATGGATTAATTTTCCCTGATATTTAATGTTGTTCCCTGGTGGAGAGATGGATTAATACCTAACAAGTCACTAGTGTTATTCTATCTAAAGTGTGAGAACACAAGGCATTTTACCCCATAAAAGATATGATGCGAAGTTGCCAAAATTTTAATATTGCAAACAATCTTGTATATTTAACATGTTGTTAGAGGTTCTTAAATATTGAGGTATTTTGCATAATTGAAATCTAAAAAATCTTGTGAATTACTATCTAAAAACTTGAACCCTATAAATTTGGATTTTCTAATCATTAACTTGTTGCTCAGTTCCATTGAATATTCCTTACCTAGTTTAAAAATTCACTTAATCGTGTATTGTTGCATGTGTTTACAAATAACTCAATAATGATTATTTAGTACCAACATTGTCTAGCTCCTTTTCATCATTGGTACATGATTGGTGCATTCCTTACTATGGGATATACATATACAAAAGGATGTGCTCATTTGGAAACTTGTACCGGTGACTAACAAGGATAGCAAGGAACATGGATAGGTGACCTTTTTGGCCTACTTATTCTTTATGTTTATCTTTTTTAAGCATGTTGATGTAGTCCCTTATGTGGACAAACTCTTATTTTATGTTTTGTGACAAGAAGACAAACACTACCTTTTCATATTGTTGATGTAATACTTTGATATCAATTTATGTTACACATGGTTGGGAACTATGTTGTCACAACTACGGTAAGAATGTGAAATGTGATATTGAATAAATATATTATTAGTAAATACAAAATATTGTTTATTTTATATTACACCTATAATATATTGTATACAATATCAAGTTTAGGTCATACATGTGGTATCAATTTTAGAGTAACATTGGTTTGTGTATGGAAATTTCATTTCAAACTACGTTAAAATTGAGTTCAAAACCCAAAGTTTAGCTACATGGTTGGTTATTCCTTTTCCAATAATAGATAAAACATGGAACCAACTTGAAACTTGTCAAGTTTCATGCTTTTATTTTTTACATTTTAGAAATGGATCACTTCTAGGATGATTGTTTATTAAGAACTGGACATGCTTCAGTTCTAAGTCCAATCTAACCATCCTAAGCCTTTGAACTTGTATAACCCACAATTCGTAAGCCTTTGAACTTGTATAACCCACAATCTACCACAACTTCAAATTTTAATCTAGACCCAATTCAAAAACTGACGGTGTGAGATGGCCTAAATTCATAATAATATATACTTTTACTACTATATGTATAAGACAAATAATAAATAATTTGTAGTTTCTTATAATTAGATCAAGAACTGATGAACGCTAGTGGTTCTGCACGGGCTTTTCCTATGAAGGGACCCGAGTTCAAATTTCTGAGCAAACACCTTCGCAAATGAACGCAGGTAGCATCAGTCGGTCAAATGTTACTACTTGTGCGAGGTCTGTCCTTATGGGATGGGTGGGTCCCTGGCTCTACCCTATTAGTATGGGTCACAAAGTAGCCAACTATTTTTTTGGAGGGGGGGATCTAGGAGGCTATTTATTAATCTCGCCCTCCTCGTGCAATCTAATAAGGAAAATAATTACATGGTTCTAAGTTGACATGATAATTAATTATGGTAGTACTACTGCCATTACACATGTCTTCTCCTAAGATGGATGTAATACAATTAGGTGGTCTGATATAATCAAAATATCTGAAAGTATGTTTTTGATGGAATTTGGCCAGAGTGTCAGTGACTCTATTACAACTCCACAACTCAAATCTAATGCCCCATCATGATTTTCCTTATTCTTTGTATTTTCTCGATGAATATTTCAAACTTGGGGTCGTTCTCCAGATTAAAGTGCAACATTTCCATGAGCACCTTAGAATTAGTCTAAAAAAACCTTTTGAATATTGTTTTTGCATGCAACTTCAAGAACCAGGTGGCTTCCACAACCTCAACGTGAAGTGTAAAACTTATTGTCATCTCCCTTGCGTGGCCGCCAATCCATCTACCGTCCCAATCTCGAGAAATCACAACTATTGTGGCTTTGTTCCTGGTCCAAGTTGCATCAATGTTAATCTTTATAAACTCTGGGGGAGGCCGTGACCAATGGAGAGCTTGCAATGGTTTTCTGTTCAAGTTCAAGTTATCTTTCTCTCAAGCTATGATGTTCAGTTGAGTCTCTCTCACAATGCGTAGTACCTGGTGGTGGACTGGAGTGACTATATTTTCGAATATCTAGTTGTTCCTTGCTTTCCACAGATTCCAACATGTTATCAGGAATGGATGTAACCTCAGTCCACTTCATTTTACTTGTTCTTTGAACCACACTTCAACATCATCCTGAAAGAAATCACATGTTGGGTTGACATCTAGAATCGTCTTCCAGATCTCTTTGGAGTATTAGAAATCCCTCAAGACGTGAGTGCTAGGTTCCTCATGAGATTTGTATCTCTCACACATATTGTTGGTAGCCAAAATTTGTTGGACCTGTCAGCTGCTGTTCAAGAGAGCTTCATACAATGCTATACATGTGAAGAATTTTACTTTGGCTGGTAATTTTACCTCCCACAAAGTACTCCAATCTCCATCAACCATAATGTCTCAATTTCCTCTCAGAATCACATATGGTTATTTTGTAGATTACTCTCCATTAACCGTCCCTGCCCATACTCTGACAACTGGTAGGCTGGTGTCAGACGAAGGCTCTGATTTCAGATTCTGACAGACCAACCTTGGTGGTAACTAGTGGCTTCAAGAAATCCATGTCCCATTGCCCATTGTCTAGGACTGCACTCTCCATGGACATGTCTCACAAGGTTTCTGGTGCGGTGTGCAATACCATGGTAGCTAGTGTGACGCCCAACTCAACCCGTCATCCCAAAAATTGATTTGCCTTCCATTTTGGGGTAACATATATGAGTTCTCATCGATCATCTGTTTGCATTTGAGGGTAGTTTGTGCAACTCGAGACAAGTTCATCACCTTTCCTTCAAAATAGTCATCATATCGTTTCCTCATAAACCTGCACCAGATGGTGTCTCTGTTGCTTGAAATGTCCCATGTGTCTCTAGCTAGAAGCACAATATTCCACTCCCGCATGGTATTAAGCCCAAGTCTACCATTCTTCTTGCAGCTAGTCACTTTGTCCCATGCCACTAGGGACATGGGATTTTCTTTGTGGCAACCTCCACATAGAAATCTTCGGATGCATCCATCAATCCTATCACACAGACCAAGGGGTAGAGCCGCGATCTGCATATATAAGTTGGTATAGTCTCTGGCTTCGACTTGGCCAGGTAGCAACAACCAACCAAAGATAAAGTTCTCACTGCCCACCCATTTATTCTAGACTCAATCTTCTCTAGTATGCTTGCATAGGTCTTTTTATTCACCCTTGTATGGATGATGGGGACGCCCAAGTACCGTCCTAGATGAGTTGTTTCTTGCAATTTGTAGATCTTATTTGTTCTGGATCTTGTGGTTGATGGACCGCTAACTGCGTAGAAGATCTGCGTCTTGGCGATTGATATGGCTTGTCGGAAGCTTCTTCAAACTGTTTGAAGCACTTCTTAATCGTACGCATTTGTGTACACGCCGCTTATCCAAACAGGATCAGGTCATCTATAAAACACATGCGTGAAAGTACAATCCCACTCCTTCCCATTTTGACGGGTGTTCAATGAGCGCTTTTGACTAAATGATGTATCACCCTGCCTCAGCCGTTCAATGCACGACACAAAGATGTAAGGTAATAACAAATATCCCTCTCAAACCCCCGACATGGTTTGAATGGGGCAGTACTAGCACCATTCCAGAGCACCGAGCATCACATGTAGAAATAGAATTCATGATATATCCAACTATGTTAGTGGGCAAATTTAGTTTTATAGTGTGTTCCTTATGAATGGGTATGACCGTCTATCATACGCCTTTGACTCTAAGAAAGGATTCACAATCATAAAAAAATTAGATCAAGAAGCATCACATTATAGTTCACTTCTTTGACGCAATCTCAAAGTTTGTATGCTTATTGTTCAAGGAGAAAATATAAAGAAAACATCATGTTATGATAATATTAGTAATCAGGAGGTTGCACTCACCATGTATATGATATATTGATTATGTAGTCCAATTACGGGTCATTAAATTTGTGACTCCATGCATTAGTTAAATTGGATCATTTGTAAAGAGGAATTCAAAAATATGAATTTGTGTTTTACCTTGTCTTGATGTTTGTATAAAATGTCAACTAAGAACCAAGGTGAATATGCACTTGACGGCCCTTAATATTAACATAAACAGATGTTTCGAAACTATATCAAACTCTCAAAATACCAAATAGTTATACCATATTGATAAATATTCAATTTATTGGGAGAAATGGGCACGCCTCTTTGTTCACGGAGACATAGTCACATGTGACGGACTAACTGCGGGGTTTGTTTGGAGTTTGGGAAAGTAAATGATATTTCAAACTCTTAAAAATATTATGACAAAGAAAGGGACTTTCTGGGAATAGATTCTGTAAGAAAACGCCACTTTGCCGATTTGTCCACCCCGATTAAAATGTGACTCGGTCGGCCGTGGACCGATCCGGATGTAACCCCAAGCGACAGTCAAGAATCCAGATATATATCGTCCTTCCACCTTCTCATCTGCTGTTACACTCGTATTCCAGTTACGAAGTAACAGTGTCACCCCCAACCCGGGACCCGCTCTCCAGACCCTCGCCGCCCGCCTCCTGCACGCGCCGCCGAACACGGCGGAGGCGGTGAAAGCAGCTGGCTGTTGTCCTTCCCCGATCAGCACCGCAGTCAGGTATACCGCTACTCAGACCGCTCATTGATACCTTTGACTTTCAATCGCCCCTTCCATGTGCCGCTCTGTGGCCCTTTCGGCATTCCTCTCCACTTGTTGGTTTCTCGGATTTTCTCTAAAAGATAAGGCGTTAGATCTTGGCAAGCAATGCCCTTCGCAGCGCCGGAGCGTTGCAGTTTTGGGGCACCTATTCGGTATACTTCTTTCTGAGCGCCGTCAATATTGACCGATTTGCTGCTATTTCTACGTTGAAGTATCGCATTTTGGTTACCCCGTTCTCGTATTGCCGTTTTTGTTTCATTTCTGGATTTGCTGATTTCAAACCAAATGAATTTTATACAAAGACGGTGCTTTGTTGCAGGAGCGCTCAGAATGCTTTAGGTCATTTAGCACTCCTCTCATTCCCGCTGTCGGGTACTCAGAAGTCAGGAGCTGCTGGTTTTTGCTCGTAACAAGTTTCTCAGGGACACCACAATGGCGTGGTTTCGGGCTGCCTCGGGGATGGCCAGGCTAGCCCTGAGAAGGAACATGCTCCAACCTGCGCACCATGCCGCGAGGCATCGCGTCTTCCCTCTACCGACAAACCGTGGGTTCCATTCAACTTTTCCTAAGCGAAAGGCCGCGCCGATCCCGCGTCCGGTCCCACTCTCCCGCCTCACCGACAGCTTCCTGGACGGCACCAGCAGTGTCTACTTGGAGGAACTCCAGAGGGCCTGGGAGGCAGATCCTAACAGCGTGGACGAGTCATGGGACAACTTTTTCCGCAACTTTGTTGGCCAAGCCGCCACATCTCCGGGGATATCAGGCCAAACGATCCAGGAGAGCATGAGGCTGCTGCTGCTTGTGAGGGCTTACGAGGTGAATGGCCATATGAAGGCCAAGTTGGATCCTTTGCCCATGTTTGGTTCGGGGCTGGAGCCTGCCTGGCTTGGACGGGTTTAGGACTTTTGGAGTCTGATTCTGTTTGGCAAACCAGTCTGATTCTGTTAGGGGACTGGACTCGTTTCAGACTCGTTTCAAGCTGTGCAGGCTAGTATGTTTGGCAACTGTAGGCAGGATTAGCTGAATTTGTCCTATTCTCGCAGAACTGTTGTTAAAAATGTGGCCTTGTGACGCCGTTTAAACAGAAGTTTAAAAAAAAGTAACTAAAAAATAACTTAATTGTTATCTATATCATTTTGGTTTAAGAACTCTCATTTTGTTGTTGAGATGTGAGTCAGGCGTGTTACCCTTTTGTGGGGTGTTTATGTGGGTGTTTTGGTTGTTTTATTGAGGTTGAATATGCCTAACATGCTATGTTTAATACCCCAAGATATGAGGTAACCTGATAACCCCGTCAGACCAAGAA
Source organism: Alisma plantago-aquatica (assembly GCA_963693085.1). NCBI lineage: Eukaryota > Viridiplantae > Streptophyta > Magnoliopsida > Alismatales > Alismataceae > Alisma > Alisma plantago-aquatica. The sequence goes on from OY856409.1 coordinate 59,739,195, forward strand.
ACAAGTTTTTAGCCGATATACATTTTGAATATGAGTGGCTAGTCAGCTATCATGATACATGTTCTACTTTATATGTGTTCCTTGTAGAAGTACATGTATACTTCTATGTTTATGCTAACTATATGATGAAGCACATCAAGGGTTGTGATTAACCCGAGATAAATACAACTACATATACGTAACCAATTAGGATAAGCTCCTCTAAAAAAAATAGACATCAAGAACAACAAAATCATAATAACAGGCATTCCATTCTCCATTTGAAGACAACCTATATTGACACAATGTGACGATTCTGATCAGGTTCCAAATAAACAATTCGGGAATCAATCTATTACAGATACTCTACTAACGAGTTTCCCAAATGAGATTAGCAATGGATTCACGTAACACTTCGCCCTCCCTTGAATCGGCCTGAGTTGAACCTTGCCCTGAACTCGGGGGAACGCCGGCTGGGGGAATGGCAGACGATGAATTCTCATCTGGGAGGTCATCCATTATGGAGATGGAAGTTTTGCAAACTTCTCCATGGAGTTTACATATGTCCTCACTGGGTGGGAGGGGTCGGCTGCCGACCAAAGGGTCCTGCAATCGGCAAAGACCCATAGCGGGTTTACAGTTCCGTCGGGGAAGTTTTACCTGGTAGATGCAGGGTATGCCAACACTCGTGAATTTGTTGCACCCTATCGCAACACAGCATATCATATTGCTGAGTACCGAGGAAACAGACATTCCTACACTAGCAAGAAAGAGATGTTCAACCACAGACATGCTCAACTACGTAATATTGTAGAAAGAGCATTTGGGGTGCTGAAGAGACGGTTTGCATACCTTAAGAAGGGGCCGACATATCCTATTCATTCGCAGTGTCGCATCGTACTTGCTTGTTGTATCCTACACAATTTCATCCGACGGCAAAATGACGGCGACACCATAATAGATGACCTCCCAGATGAGAATTCATCGTCTGCCATTCCCCCAGCCGGCGTTCCCCCGAGTTCAGGGCAAGGTTCAACTCAGGCCGATTCAAGGGAGGGCGAAGTGTTACGTGAATCCATTGCTAATCTCATTTGGGAAACTCGTTAGTAGAGTATCTGTAATAGATTGATTCCCGAATTGTTTATTTGGAACCTGATCAGAATCGTCACATTGTGTCAATATAGGTTGTCTTCAAATGGAGAATGGAATGCCTCGTTGTCAATGCGGATTTCAATCCACTGTACGCGTATATATGGATGCCAAGGATGCACAAAACGTACGTTTTGAAGACAACAACCCACACATGCCATATTTTACGTGCGGTAGGGTTCAAAATCAAAATAGATGTCATATGAGGTTGCCCGCGCAACGGGTTGTACCCACAATTGCCACACTAACCGCCGTTAGGGCTGCAATGCTTTCACAACTTGCATATGCACGCAGTGAACGTCAGCTATGGTCTTCCCAGTGTGACTTTGTCTGTTCCAGCAGAGCAGACACTGATAGGCTACAAGTAGAAATTACAGATTTACGATCGCGGTCCCAATATCTTCGCCAACGTCTTCACATAACTAGCGACGACAACACTTCCAATGAGGACGGTTACAATACATCATAGATGTATAACATCATTGATGTCTGTCCAACATTCATAAGATAAGTTTATCTGTAATAGATTGAACAAACAATGGGGCCTATCTTGTATGTTATTGTTTTGATTTTCAATCTAACTTCATTACCATAAATCGTTTGACTGATTCAAATGCATGGTGTAGATGTCTATTAATACAACTGAAGTTGTGCGGTGTGACTGTGGGTTAGAGGCAGGCTTGCGACTTAACACTGACGATGCAGGGTTGTATGACTTTGGAATTCTTAGTGAAAGACCAGGTGAAATGTATTACATATGTCCTTCTCGCGAGATGCGCTTGTACAAACACACATATTATATAGCCACTGTGTACGTTACACATTCGTTGTCATTTACGTAAACTTCATAATATATTTTAGGGAAAAGATCGCTGCAGATACTTTCGTTGGGCAATCGATCTCAGGCCTACAATTGATTCTCTGAAAGCTGAGATTGCGTTACTCACGCTCGAGTGCAAGTCATTGTGGGGTCAGACAATGAACTTGAAAGATTTTGTTGAAATTCATCACAACCACCATGATGTTTACACCAACAAAAAGTATGAGCATGAGTATCTAGAACGCTACGTAGAAGAACTGGAGGAACAATGTAGGCTTCTGTTGGACACTCCTTCACCCCCGATGACGCCGTAACGTCGAATGGCGGCCATACCTTTCATTCGCGTCATCGGTTTTCTATTTTATTTTTGTTGTTTGGAAGTTCCCGTGTTAAGTGTTGTCGATTGTTTCTTGAAAACGAATATGACATGCTCTGTTGTTTGGAACTTACATATTAACTAATATGCTTAGTCATTCGACGCCTCCTCATTTTGTGTGGTGTTCGGAGCATGATATGGTTCTCAGAGGTAGGATGAGAACCCAATATGATTTGGGAAGGTGTGTTGATGGAGTGTATACGACAGAGGCTTGGATGGAGGTAAAATCATAGAATGATAATAAACCTAATACATGATAGTAGTGAACTTAGGTGAACATAAGAGTTATTCTTCTGTTCTTCTTCTTATCTTCTTGTTGTTCTTGTTCTTCTTGTTTATTACAGGTAACATGGGATATCGTTTTCCTGTAAAGGAGTATGATCTATCAAACAGTGAGTTTATGAGACGCGTCTCCCTTCCCCTACCCTGGATGTGTGAGTCATTTAACATAACTCCTGGCTATGCTATTGTGGAGGTAGGCAGAATAAACTTTGATGTACAGATCATGTAGTCTACACCTGAAGAACGAATATGGAACAAGAAAGGAAAATATTTAATCATGGATGAAGGTTGGGCTGAAATGTTGGAGAAACTAAAAGCCAAACCTGAATGGACTGTCACCCTACAACCAAAACCCGAAGACGACAGTCGCCCTACAACCTTTTATTTGTAGATTCATGGCGATGGGGACAACTCAGAATTGCTTAGGTATATTTACCCGAGACCAGAGAATTATATATCATCAACTTCAGACTCGGCTGATGCCGTGTTTGTGAGAGACTGCCACCAACCACCTATAGGAACACAAAATCGGCCAATCTTAATCTCCTCTACTGATGAAGAAAATGAAGTGAATGTCCCTATTGGGGAACAAAATGAAGTGCAGGTGTCTTATGAGGAAGACCGTGAAGTGGATGACTCTTCTTCATCAAGTTATGTTGAATCTATTGCATCAACAAAGAATTATTAGTGTCTTTCAGAAGTTGGATTAGTTTTCTGTTTTGTGTATTGTCTTTATTTTGCTTATATAGCATTTCATGCTTGTTATGGGTGCCTGCCCACTAAGACAATTTATATTTATCGAATGTAGCTGAATCTGTTTTACTTCAAAAATGTTCATGTTTGACTAGTTAAATCTTGAATTTTTTAATTTAGTTGGATTACTTTTAATGATGCCCCACAATACATCATTATAGTTTTTATGATTTTGTTGTTCTTGATGTCTGTTTTTTTAGAGGAGCTTATCCTAATTGGTTACGTATATGTGGTTGCATTTATCTCGGGTTAATCACAACCCTTGATGTGCTTCATCATATAGTTAGCATAAGCATAGAAGTATATGTGTACTTCTACAAGGAACACATATAAAGTAGAACATGTATCATGATAGCTGACTAGCCACTCATATTCAAAATGTATATCGGCTAAAAACTTGTTTCTTGGTCTGACGGGGTTATCAGGTTATCTCATATCTTGGGGTATTAAACATAACATGTTAGGCATATTCAACCTCAATAAAACAACCAAAACACCCACATAAACACCCCACAAAAGGGTAACACGCCTGACTCACATCTCAACAACAAAATGAGAGTTCTTAAACCAAAGTGATATAGATAACAATTAAGTTATTTTTTAGTTACTTTTTTTTAACTTCTGTTTAAACGGCGTCACAAGGCCACATTTTTAACAACAGTTCTGCGAGAATAGGACAAATTCAGCTAATCCTGCCTACAGTTGCCAAACAGAATCAGACTAAACCCAGCCTGCACAGCCAAACAGAATCAGCTTGAAACGAGTCTGAAATGAGTCCAGCCCCCCAGAATGAGACTGGTTTGCCTAACAGAATCAGACTGGTTTGCCAAACAGAATCAGACTCCAACAGGCCTAAACCCGTCCAAGCCAGGCAGGCTTGCATAAAGCCAGCCCCGAACCAAACAGGGGCAAAGGGTTTAGAGGAGCGTGAGATCCCTGACGACTTGGACCCAGCATTCTATGGGTTCACTGATGCGGATTTGGATAGGAAATTCTTTCTTGGTGTGTGGAGTATGGCTGGGTTTCTGTCCGAGAACCGTCCTGTGCGGACCTTGCGGTCTATAATGAACCGTCTTGAGCAGGCTTACTGTGGGAGCGTTGGGTATGAGTATATGCATATTGCCGATAGGGAGCAGTGTAACTGGCTGAGAGACAAGATTGAGACTGGGAAGCCCAAGGCATACAACTCTGACTGCCGTGTTGTCATTCTGGACAGGCTCATCTGGAGTACGAATTTTGAGAACTTTCTTGCGACCAAATGGACAGCTGCAAAGAGGTTTGGGCTTGAAGGTGGGGAGAGTCTTATTCCAGGGATGAAGGAAATGTTTGACAGAGTTGCTGACCTTGGTGTAGAGACTATTGTAATTGGGATGCCTCATAGAGGAAGACTAAATGTTTTGGGAAATGTGGTCAGGAAACCACTGCGGCAAATCTTCAATGAGTTCAGTGGAGGCACTAAGCCTATAGATGAAGTTGGTCTCTACTCCGGAACAGGTGATGTCAAGTATCACCTGGGAACATCTTACGACCGGCTGACAAGAAGTGGGAAAAGAATTCACCTCTCGCTAGTTGCAAATCCAAGTCACTTGGAAGCTGTCAACCCAGTTGTGATGGGGAAGACTCGTGCCAAGCAGTATTATTCTAATGACGTTGATAGGACGGGAACTTGGGAATTCTGATCCATGGAGATGGAAGTTTTGCAGGACAGGGTGTGGTGTACGAGACACTGCATCTTAGTGCTCTTCCAAACTATACTACTGGTGGGACAATTCATATTGTGGTTAACAATCAAGTGGCATTCACTACCGATCCTAGGGCAGGGAGATCATCACAATACTGTACAGATGTTGCCAAGGCATTAAATGCTCCTATTTTCCATGTCAATGGAGACGACATGGAGGCTGTCGTGCATGTGTTTGAACTTGCTGCTGAGTGGCGCCAAACGTTTCATTGTGATGCGGTAATTGATGTAGTTTGCTATAGAAGGTTTGGCCACAATGAGATCGACGAGCCTTCATTCACTCAACCTAAAATGTATCAGGTACTCCATAAACAGTTCCTTTTTTTTTAGCTTAGTGCTAAAAGCAATTTATCTCTGTAACATTTCCTTGCTCATGTCACTGGTAAATAAACATATTGAAAGAATGGAATATCCAAACATGACTATCTCGTAGTTTGTCCATTTGAGAACTTGTTTTTAAAGTGCTTGACGTTTCTTGTTCACTCTTCTATAGTTCCATTATGTATCAATCCGTATGTATCAATACAAGTTTCAAATCTTTCATTTCTTTTCATTTATGTATGAAAGACATCAGAAAAGTGTGATAGTTCTGAAATTTCAAACTGATACACCCTTGAACAATTTATGTTGATTTTCTGGAAATATTTCGGGTGTTTTTTTTTAATTTGAAAAAGATGCATCTTTTAATGTTCACGAGCCTTATTATTGTTTTGTACAAACAAATAAACAATGTGAAAAAATTATCGCATATTTTTTAAGTGATTGTTTCATTTGTAATAATCAGGTCATCCGAAATCATCCTAGCGCCCTGGAAATATATCAAAACAAACTTCTAGAATCTGGAACAATTACCAAAGAAGAAATTGAAAAATTGCACAACAAGGTTAATACCATTCTGAATGAAGAGTTCATTAATAGCAAAGACTACTTGACTAAAAGAAGGGACTGGCTCTCTGCTTATTGGACTGGATTCAAATCACCTGAACAAATTTCTCGCATCAGAAATACTGGGTAAGTACAAATCCCCCCCCATTTGCTGTATGTTACCTTAGTCTTGTGATCTTGATTGGAAATGTCTCAACACTTTGTATTATGCAGTGTGAAACCAGAAATACTAAAACGAGTTGGTCAAGCTATCACTACTCTTCCGGAAAATTTCAAGGCTCACAGTGCTCTTAAGAAGATCTTTGACCAGCGGGCCCAGATGATTGAAACCGGTGAAGGTATAGATTGGGCAGTTGGTGAAGCTCTTGCTTTTGCTACCCTTCTTATAGAAGGAAACCATGTCCGATTGAGTGGACAAGATGTTGAAAGGGGGACGTTTAGTCATCGTCATTCTGTCATACATAACCAGGAGACAGGAGAACAATATTGTCCTCTTGATCATCTTACCATAAACCGGGACGAGGAGATGTTCACTGTCAGTAACATTTAGGTGTTTCTAATTATGCTCTTGAGAAATCTCATTTACTACATCTTTCTCTCACGAGGACGTGTTGTACTCTGATCCAATGCAAATACCTAAGACTTTGAATGTATGGGGAGTTTATGATAACACTCATGGTCTGTGGTTCTTTCCTACTTTTGTTTTCAGTTTTCACATTCTTTTTTCCGGTAGTATATCTTCTTGTAAAGATTTTTTGTGTGGCTTCATGTTCATATGTGCCATTGAAAGACTTTCGAATTCAGATAGTCTGTGATGACTATGAATGTTTTAGAAGTGGTTGAATTACCTCTGATCTTGAATCCCCCCATGACTAGGGCAACACTTATTCTTGTGTGTCGTTCTAGCAATTTATTTTTCTAGCATATATGAAATTGACGAACCAAATTATTTTCTTGTCACGGAAGTTATGGTTTATGGCTGAATGCTCGACATAAGTCAGATAATATGTAATTACTGCGGAAGTTAAGCAAGTGGCTGAATTACCCGAAATCCTAAGTGCCCGCAAGACATGGCCCAGATTTAGTTCCAGGTGTAATACAATAAATGTGACTAATTGAACAACTCATGAATGAAAAATGTTTTCTGTATCATTCTAGCAAATTCATTTTTCTAGTGTCACACAATCTTCTAGTTGGAAAGAAGTCATTTCTGGCTTCACACTACTTATATGAGCCATGGTTTAGGAAGCCAAGCATCAACAATCTGTTGTTATTCTTAATTTGAAAAAGCAGTCTGTATGAATTCCATGACTATGATAAGACTAATGGGCCAAAACTGAGTCTGTCTATAGGAAAAGAAATAGTCTGGTATTATAGTTGAGACCAATCATTGAACCAAATTCTCCAACATACCTTGCGAAGTAAAAGACTTCTCATTATCATGTAAATGTAGTTCACTACATAGATTTATAATAATTTCCTATATTTGTGGAAAATGCAAATATTACTAATGATCCACTAAGCAAGTCGGACTAGTTGTGTATCGGCATCCCTTTCTAGGTTTATCCCAGGAAGCACATGAATAGACACGAGACACACATGGGTACAAAATTGGGACACAATGATTTTTAAAATATAGGACACAAACACAACACTAAACATGAAAAATATTATATATGTATATGTATATGTATATGCATATCATATGTGATATCATATAAAGATATGTTTGTACCTGTGTGTATAAAAATACACACACATAGATCAAACACACAATTGATACAAATTACATCCATCCAACCATTCAAAGATCTAAAGCAAGTCATAACATGGGATCTGTGAAAACAAGCACAAAAGGAAGATAAAATCGAACTCGAAGTTGATTTACCATAGAAAAGCAAACTTCATACTACGAAAAATGATGACACCACTGATATATCTACTCCAACATTATATGTAGAGAATATTGATCTAACGTTTGTTTGCAATACAAAACCAAACAATGTATATGAAGAGTGAAGAATTTGCAATACTAAACCAAACAATGTTTATGAAGGGTGAAGAATTGTGATAAATTTGCATGTCAACAATAATTATTATGAATAATAAATTTTATCTTTATCAAATGATGCACAATAAATAATTATAATATGTGAGGATGGTAGGAATAATAGGGGAGACATATTGGTAGTATGTTAGAAGAAGAAGAGGGAGGGAGGAAACATATTGTTTTAATTTTTGATATATAGGAAAATGGTTTGGCCTTTTGTGCCCCTGTAGAATCTACGACATCTCCTGGCCTTAGAAAAACAAAAAAGAAAGTGGACATGTTTTGGCCGTGTCTACTGTGTGTCTGAGTCATGTCCATGGCGTGTCCGTGTCTGACTCGTATGTAGAACACCCACAACTACCTAAGGAAGTGTTAATGCTTCCTAGGGTTCATCAAATTTGAAGTTCAATAATGATCTCAATTATGAAGTAAACAATTGTGAATTTGTTTATTATTGATCAAATATTAGCCTCTTAACAAGTTTTCCTTATTGTATTGTAAATTCCTTGGAATTGACCACACTGTCTATAATTTAACAAACTATCTTTTAGGTAGGCACCTAAGTTTCTAATATCCTTGAGGTATAATTAATGTCTATCATGAACTTCTCTTTATGACCAGCTATGCCTAGACATGATTTGAGATTTTTTTGTTTGTTCTTAAGATGCCCCTTCTATTGTATTCTATGTGGTGGTATAGCCACTATAAGTATCATTTACTGCTCTATACAAAATTAGTAAATCAACTAGACTAGTCTCTTTCTCTAAAGGTGTATTAAATCATAAATCCCAACTTAACATATTAAATCAATTGATGATTTTCTTTTGACCATACCGTCCCTTTTGATTTTATACCCCGACAATTGCTGTCACTTTTTTATGCATGATAGCTTATAGTTCTAACTCTTTGTCAGGCTTAATGATCCTTGTTAGGGTCTGAGTCATTTGATCGACTTGAATTAGGGTTTTTATTCACTTTTCATTCAATTTATCAATTTCAGGTACGTAGATAATACCCCAAGGACTTATAAGCTCCAAGTGTAGTTAGTTTAATTGAGTTTTATCTGGTTCTTGATTTGGCAATTAGTCATAATTGTTGCGACAACAAGGGTTTTCACTCTTCTATTATAAAGACTAGCCTTGGGGTATGTGTTAGGTAGATGATTAATTATAGAAATTGATATTTGGGAATTGCTTCATCATCAACTTGTGCTAGTTGGGAATTGGTTCCTTGAATGGATATGCCAGTGCCAGCCCTATGCCTTACCATCCTTCCCTCTTTGTGAGATCTTCTTCCTCTACCTTCATCCACCTCACTGAGCCTCCTTCTCTCCCCTCCTATCTCCTTTCCTCATCTTCCTGTAGAGACATACTTGATACAATATGTCACTTTAGTTGGCAGATCCAAGAAAGAAGCTCACTTGAAACACCCCCTGAAACCCTTCTCTAGGGTGGTAACAGCTGGCTAGGGAAAACCTCTATTGTCACCAGGCCACCAATGGGCTCCAAGCCCTTACCTTATTTGTGTTCCCATGCAACAGTCATAAGGTTGGGAGGGTGACTCCTATAATCCTACTCTCCTAGGGGCACTAATGCTCTCTACCTCCTCCTACAAGAGTCGTGGAGGATAAGGGATACCATCGTTGCTAGGCCACCAGCGGGCCCCAAGCCTCCTACCATGGTAAAAAAAAGCCCGCCTTGAGGCTCTAGAGGCTTACGCCTCAAGGTGAGGCTATCCCATTTGCGTCTCGAGGCTTACGCCTCGATGTCCTGGACTGAGGCTCGCCTCAAATCACTGAGGCTTTGAGGCTTAGCTGAGGCGCACACCTCGATTCTAGATGATAATATATTATGTTAACCACCAAATTTTCTACTAATAAGATTTCTACAAACACTTTCTCTAAAAAATAATATCCAGAGTTGTAGTTAATTATAATTATTTTATTAGTAAAATTTATAATTATCATTCTTTGAGTGACGTCTTTCAATCTTCATTGCTAAATCTATCTTTGTTTGCTACCTTCCTATTTACTATGTCGGTGAATTTCATCTCATGGATCCTTGTTCCTACTAATTCCAAATTCTATCTCCCTTACTTTTTCATTGTTAGTTACATATTTAATCTAATAGTATAATTAATCGATATCTTATTATTTCTACGCATATTCTTCAGTATTGCAGTGGTCTTTAATTTCTTTATTTCCTTATTAGGTTCCATAAATATTTTCTATTTTATTTTAGTTTTGTTTTTGTATATACATATTTATGCTACACACGTACACATACATAAAATATATCTAAACATATATCATTATATATAAATATGTATATACATCGTCATTTATTAAGACCGTCTCATGCATATTTTGAGGATTACGCCTCAAACGCCCCGAGGCTTCCGCCTTGCCTCACTAAGATAAAAACGTCTCGTTACGTCTCATGCTTTTTTATAACCTTGCCTCCTACCTTCCTCTTGTCCCCACTTGACGAGTGGGATGATTGGGAGGGCGACTCGTACTCTTCTAGGGGCTCCGGGGCTCTACCAACCTCTCACAAGAGCTATGGAGGATAAGGGAGACTAGACAGAGAGCATGAGGTTCACAATGATCTGCTAAGAAGTCAGCTGTAATGAACTAACATTGTTGTTGAGTTACCTGGCCCAAGGATTTTTTTTGGGCACCATACTTCCATTTTTTTGTATCATCCACGTCACTCTAGGTTGGGTACAACATTTTGGTGATTTTGGATCGCCCATTGACTGTTGCAAATTCCACACACACCTTAAAATTTTGATTTTCACCAAAATTCATTAACAAAATTATGACACTGATTAGGGGTGTCAAAAAGTCAGGTCTGGATCGGTTCCATGTCAAAAAACCAAACCCGAATGATTTGACTCTCAAACCCTGACCCAAACTTGGACCCATATTTTATTCAAACCTTTGAACCCGGAACTGACCCGGATTGAGAAATCTAAATCCGGAACCAAACCCGGACCCAAATTGAAGATGATTTTTTAGAAAATAAATTCTCTAATAGAATCACCCATACGGTTGCAAATAATTTCATTACATAAAATAAAACTCCAAAAGTGTCGATTATTATGTAATATTACACAGCCATAATATTATTTCTCCTTTTCTTTTATAAGAGAACAATAATACCAATATTAAAACATCTATCACCTAAACACAAGAAAATCTCAACACAGCTGCAACATAACAGATATTACACTAAAACAACACATATCACACTAAAATAGGTGTCAAGAGTCCCCCATTAGGTGCATTTTGGCCTATGCTGAGATAGTGCTAGTGCATCGGGTCTTTAATATATGTTGTCGGTCTTATTTGTTGATGCTAATGTCCTTTCTTAGGGTCATAGTATTATGTGAAGTTCGTCTTCTATGTTTCAGGTTTGTCATGGTTGGTGCCTTCACTTAAGTTTTCATGTTAAGGGTATGTATCATTGCCAATGCTTTAATTACAAGATAAACGATTATGGTACTATATAATATTCTTGTTGCATATTATGGAGAACTCAAGTAACCATATTTTTGTCAGCGAGGAGTAGCTCAGGTGGTGCTGCTCAAGTAAAGCCCTAATGAAGGGTCCATATTCCACCCTGTGTGAGAGCTATTTCTCATAATTGTTTGCCCATCCCACAGGCCGGCCAAGTGTGCACTTTATATGGTTGCCTGGTATGCGGGGCGTTCGGGGGGACAGAGTTTACGTTGTTGGGTGGCTCTGTTTGAGGGCGGTCCTCCTAAATAAAAAATATATTACATTAAATATTAATATATGAAATCATACTGTAAAAATAATCAAAATAAATTATGTAATATTTGGCTGCTTAGGTGTATTAGTGAGTATGCTTTGACGGAATTTCATAACTAATTTGAAGACTGGAAGTTAAATCAGTTTTTAATTTGTCATTCCTTTTCAATCTATGATAGTTCTTAGAAATATATTCTTGTTTATTGCTTTTATTTTGATTAGAAAACAGCTGAATATACTGGGCGTTAATATCTTTTACACAATTAGGAGATTATTTTGTGAATGAAAAATATAATATATGTATGCGGGGGGGAGATATTCTTAATTGCCGTAAAATATATCTACATTCTAGGGAAAGTGATCCATAATAAAAAAAATGGAGGCATCTAAGTGCGCTTGTCCCTTGGTGCCTTCACAAGTATGGTTATGCAGCATATAGACTTCATTCATAATGTCATTCACTAGATAACATCTGGGAGATGCCAGTTTTCCCATATGGAAATGAAACTGATGTGGGAGGAAAGATTTATGTGGGACTCGGGAGTCACAAACCTTAAAACGACACAATAAGTCATGGTAAAACTGATGTGGTGCTACTTTGATGTCCTAGACAGAAAGGCTTGGGTGCAGTCCTATTGAACTTCCTTGTTGATGGGTTTTCAACACAATCACACACATATCATAAGAGTATCCAATCTTTATCATAAAATGTTCTCCCATGTCAAGTGGGTATACAAAACAATAACACATGTATCCTTTCTGGAGCCGTACCCGGGGGCTTTCTTCAGGCTGCCACTGCTGCCTACCGAGCCTTTGCTGTTGCTACAACTCTTTCTAGAGGCCTTTTTTCCTATTGACAGGATAACCAATTCTGCTAATGCCTGGACAAGGTTGCTGCCTGTACATCAAAGCCACCCTCCTTTGCCACGCTGAAGGTTGCTACTGATGTTCCAAGGCTGCTGCCGCTGTTACAAAGCCTGCTTGAGGCTTGTGCTGCTGCTCTGGGAGTGTTGCTGCTATTAGAACCCCTGCTATAGGGTTGTTCGAAACAATCTTTCTTCACCATGGTTGGAAAATCGCCTGTCTATTGGTAGTCTGTTCCTGGCATTATGGATCAGCTCGACGATTGGCAATCATCTTACTGTTAGCAGTTGCTACCAGTGATTTCTGTTCCTTCGTCCAGCGATCCTGAATCTTTCTTATGGCTGAGAAGAAATAATCAATGGTGATAACTCTGCAATCTGTATTACCAATCACAACTTGCAGTTAATCACAAAGCCTACTTGTGCTGTTACTAGGCGGCCTGTTAGTCAAAGCGTCTGTGCTGGGGGCTTCTAATTTTATATGAACGGTTAGGGAAAGTATGAAAATGCCCGCCAGTCCACAATTCATCAGATGAAGCAAGCTTTGTGGAAATGACATTTAGAATTTTTTTCATGCTGTGGAACAACGTGCAACCTTAAGTTGTTGATCTATGCTCTTATTAAGTTGTGGAACTTTGGGACTAATTATAGTTCCATGATGCTAGCATTATAATTGGAGTATAAAACTAAAAACCCTTTCACAAACTACAGCAACTAGATAGATCTATGTTGAATTGAGACATCTCTGTGATGATATTAACTCCCTTATGCCAATCACATTTGATATCAAAAAGATTCGAGCTTAAAAGGGACCAGATGAAATGTTCTCGAGGGTTGATTAAAGTTTGGACTTGAGCTTCTCAGAAGTGGTGAGGATAACAGTGACTTTGGCTTTTTCTAATGAGAGGGAGTAAACTTGGAAGACCACTTCTTCTAGAAAAGATTCGAGCTGCATCTAGGTAGAGAGACAAGGGATCTCATACATTTTTTGTGCGTGGCTCCTCGTAAGCTCACTTCTAGATACACACAGGGTATACTAGGGAAATAGAGGGTCATACCTTCTTGTATAGGTTTTGCTGTGTGAATAGAGCCCTCGGATTCTGATTAAAAAAAACCTTTTCAGAAGTCAGACACCGCTTGGGGTTGAGTCTCCAGTCATAAACATGCTGATGTAGGACAACTTGCTCATCCCGATCCAGGCTAGGACTTGGCTCCTCTTGATTAGAGTGCGCCACAAGTCGTCTTTTATTTATGCTCATCTTTTATTTAGTTGTTGCATCTTGGTTTACATCTATGGTTAATTTTGCAATCGTTTCAGTTTTAGGACCTACATGTAATGATAGGCTTACTTCTAAGTTCTTATTTCTAAGTTCTTATTTAATTAGTTTCTAATTATTATCTTAGTCGGGTCTTGAGCGGAAATAAGCCAATTAGGGCTTCCCACGAGTTATCTTCATAAGCCTATACCCGACGGTATTGTCTGGCGGAGTTGAATTATGAATGAGGTATGTTTTGAATGTAGTTTGCATCACATGCCTTCTCTAGAGTTATTCGTAATTGGTGACTAGGGAGAAATCATCTCCTACTCGGGTACTTGGGCTATTGCTCCTGATTGAGACCGAGTCTGTTGACAGAAATACTAGACGTGGAGGATGATCTTGCAGGATTGCTGCAATTGTAGAGTTAATCTAGACTCACTGGAACAGTGTGTTAAAATTCACAGTTGCTGCTAGGATAGAAGCATGGAACTAAATGTCGTTGACATAGGGCGAAATTTCGCCGATAATGTCGATGTCGACGGCCGGCGACGTCGAATCCATGTAAACATTCTCATTCCACAATATCCTCGACATTTCGTTGAAGTTGTCGACATTTCCCCACACGTCGACGAAGTTGACTCAAGTCTATACAAAAATTCTACAATGTCCTCGACATCTGTCGAAGTCGTCGAAGTTGGCGACATTCTTCCGGTATTTTGTGGAGTTTGCTGTGTGAGGGGGAAAAAGTGTTGGAGCTTGAGGTAAGATGATTTTAATGTTGTTTTTTACTATTCTAAGCTAATAGTAATAGACTGACCCCCTCTCTGCTAAATCTACCACATATTTACACCATTTTTATGTAGTTTGTTTATTGTCACAAACTTTATATATGGAAGAACTTCGTAGTTCAGAGAAAACTACATGTAATCATGTATTTATCTACATATGTAAACCTATATGAATGGCTATATGTAAACGTATATTGTGTTTTTTAGCTAGATTTGATGAAATCTGTCGATTTTCATCACAAAATGGCTATTTTAAGCTTAATTTTTGTCAAAATTGCATCGAAGTTTGGTTGTAAAAATCCTCGACATTTCCTCGGCATTTCCACAAACTTCCATGTCCGCACCTGGTGAAGTCGGCTCGAAGTCGAAGTCCTGTTCCATGGATAGAAATATAGCTTATGTTGTTATTGGCGATCAACAACATACTGACTCTGGGAAGCTATATACTTTGAAACCGTCAAATAGTCCATGTTACCTATGTTTTGGATATCTATATTGTTTGGATACTTAGTCATGTATCAGACACTCTGTAGTTGTATCCATTTCTTTTTTTTTTGGACGTTGGATGTGTATTGGATACTTTTCAAGCCGTATCCCTATTTTTCTTTCCCCTATGACAGTGGGCCGGTCATGAGACATAGACTTTACTAATTACGGACTCTTCTCCATTTTAAACATTGTTAATTGTAAGATTAATTTTACTCTCCTTGAATTTCATATTAACCAAGAATATGTAAAAGTATTCACAAAAAAAATGTGTAAAAGTGTGAGGTTTAAACTTTTTAATAAAGATGAATGCACAATCCCATTCCAACCTTCTCTAGTTTGTTGTGTTTTACTTTCAACATTTAACCATAAATTTTACTTGTGAACTTGGAAGTGGATGATGCTACATATATTTTAGGATACATGTATTTAAATTATATTCCGTTTGATTGTGTGAAATGTATGTGTCCTATATTTTCAAAACTGTGTTACCCTTATCCATGTCTGTATCCAGAAACGAATGTGTTTCCTAGCTGGGAAGGTAGTGACCCTCTGTAAGAGTCACCTCTACCTTCAGCATGTGGCTCGACTCTATTATTTGCTCACGAACTTGATTCTCGACTCAGGCGCCATTAGCATTTGGCTAGTGGTAATTAACGGTTTTTTGAAAAATTCATGTTTAAAGCACAAATTTTTTCCCAGCCTTATGTGACGTCTGAATACATTCATGTTCGTGAATCATCCGTTTCTTTTGCAGATATGTGTTATACATTTTTTCTATTTTATACGTTTCCCCTATTTTGCACTATTTAATACTCTGACTTTGTTTAGTGTGTATATATATAATATTTGTATTTATATGTGTACATTATATATATATATGTATGACTACGTTTAAAGCGTATATGTATGATCTATGCATTTATATTTGTGTAACATGTGTGTGTGTGTCTCATATATGTCTACCCTCCGATCCGCCCCCACTTGCTGACCATATGTTTATCGTATTTCTACCATTTTTACCCAAATTTTCTGCATATTTCCGCAGTTACGATTTTTTTTTTCAGATTGACTGAACTTACCCCAAATACCAAATTTGTGACTAGCACAGTTTATTTTCCACTGATTTCTGCACAATCAGATCATATACTGCACTTAAATGTCTTTGCTCGGGTTGCAACTAAGCAGTCTCAAACACACTTGGTTGGAAAACAGATATAGTTGAAATTGTGCATGTTCATTTTCCGCCCTACCAAACGGGCGCCATGGTGGCAAGTAAAACAGCCCACTTGTCCAGCTTTGGATCCCAGAAAAACCTTGCCAAATTTAACCCCTGCAAACAGTCCCGTTGCCCTTCATGGAGCATGCAGAATTAAACACATACCTTATGCTTCATTTCCTCCATTTTTCACATTCCTAATTTTTACATCATTGGTGGTTACTAACTTATTAACCATTGCATGCCTCCATTTTTTCTTTTACTTGAGTCACATAAGGTGGCAGTGAAGACTGTTACTGTGAAGTCTTGTTTTACAGGGAATACCTAGGAAGCACGGATACGGATACGTATCGGATACGGGTACGGGTACGGGTACGGGTACGGGTATGGGGATACGGCAATTTTTGAAAATATAGGATTCGGGTACGGCATGGATACGTCAATTTTTTAATATATATTTTCATATTTTTAAAAATAGCCAATATATTTATTTTAAAAATAGATGAAGACAATCAGATTTCATTTACAAATCACAATATTACTAAAGAAAATGGAAACCAATTCCATCATATCAAACAATGATATAAAAATGGGTCTTTCATTCATATTAATGTGAGACGGGAGTTACAAAAAGACATGATAATATCATATTCTAAACCTTTCACATTGCTTGTATCATGATAATGTGACACCAAACCATCTTCTCTCATGTATGGCTAGCTATCTTCACAAAAAGTTACAAGTAAGATAACTATTTTCACAACATGCATTCTATCCACCAAAAACCCAAAAAGAAGCCATTCACTCTATCCACCAAAATACCCAAAAAGAGACTTGTCATCTAAATGTGAAGTTTCATCAAACTTCAATGACTTCATTTTCATTTCCCTCATCACCATCTAGAAACACAATAGCTTCAAAATCTGGCTCGTCAAGTGATAGTTGTGCTACTTCCAAGAGACCTCCACCATCAAGTGGGTCAAATGCATCACCACATACATCCCACATTTTGCTTTTCCCCTGTGAATATGCTTTGGACTGCCTTGACAAGAGATGAAGATTGGTGTGTACAAACACCAAATCCTCACCCCTTTTTGGTGCAAGTTTGTTCCTCATGGAATTAATAAACGAATATGTGCTCCAATTTCTTTCGCAGCAAGATGAAGAAGAAGGCTGCCCTAGCAACTTAGTAGCCAAATCTTGAAGATGCGGTGCACTACTTCCATGCACTACCCACCAAAGTTGAGGCTCCATCAAAGCTCTATCAACAACAGAGTCATGCTCTCCAAATTCACCTACTAGAGTTGAGAATTTTGCAAACTCAACATTTACCAAGCGCCGCTCTTCAGCATTAGGGAAGTATCTTTTAAGGCACCTATTCCTTTCATTCGAAATTTCAATATCCTTGTGGGAGCTTTTCTAGTAGGATCCTCATTAAGCCATTCAGAGCTATAATACCTAAAGAAAAAAGTCACATGTTTAAAAGGATATTTTATGTGCAAATCAAATTTATTACAAATGAATGTATTGATTAATGTTTAGTTACCTCGGATTCAGAGAATGTGCCATGCAATGAAGAGGAGTGTTGCTTTTATTCCATCGGTCAACCAATATATTATGAACCACAACATAAAAGCTAGATTCCTCATCAAATTGTTTCTTCTCATGCCTATATATGATTGCCTTCACCATTTCAATCATTGAATCCCACATTCATACACCAAATGCAAGGTGGGTTTGTCAGTGTCAGCAACTCTCAACATCTCATACATGGGCTCAGTGAAATTAAGAATATAATCAATTTTGTCCCATCACAAATCGTCCAATATCTTTTCTTTGACAGATTGGGCCTTCTGTACATCATCTTCTCTAAACAAAGCCCATTTTTCACTTACCACCATATTTGCTAGGCCAACTTTGATTTGCTTCATTCTTTTAAGCATCACAATAGTGGAAGCAAAGCGTGTCTCAGCAACAGTCAACAACTTCAAGTTCACAAATTCATTAAACATGGCAAGTCTCATGGAATGATTCATAATGAAATTGCGTATAGCATTGGCTTCTGTAGCAACTTCTGTTATCCACTTGCATTCCTCATACACCAACCCATTTGCCTCAGAATTCTTCGCAGCACATATATTTTTCAAAGCAAGATTGAGTGTGTGAACAACACAAGGTGTCCAAAAGATATGAGGATATACCTGCTCAACTAGCAGCCCAGCTGCTCTACAAACTGGGGCATTATCAGTAATCACTTGCACTACATTGCTATCCCCAACCTCTTGAATGCATTGCTTGATTAAATTGGCAATGAAAAATTTGTCCTTGTAGTCTCCCTCACAATTCACAGCTTTAAGAAACATAGGACCACCTTCAGAGACAACCATGAAGTTGATCAAAGGACGTCTTTGAGCATCAGTCCACCCATCACTCACAAGACTCAACCCTAACTCCTTCCATTTGTCTTTGGTGGGCTCCAGTTGTCTTTCAACATTAGCCTTTTCCAGTTGCAATAAGGTGGTCCTCAACATATTGTATCCTGGAGGAATATAGCCTTCAATTGTAGTATTAGCAGCATATGTGAAGGCACTAGCATAATATGTATTCCTCGCAAGATGAAAAGGCAAACCGGCTGAATAAAATAGCCTAGCAATCTCAGAATGCAAGTTCTCTCTCTTTCCCATATTAAATGCCTTCCCCAAAGGAGAGTCATCATCAGCCCTCCTTTTCTTTGCTGAGATAGATTGAGAGAGATCAAAATCATTCATCACTGAAGATGATGATTGCAAAGGAACCTTCTTAGGCATGAGCTTTTTCAGCCTTTGTTCAGCCTCATGAACAGCCTTTTGCATTTCATTCAGGTGTTCCCTAGTGACTTTTGGGCAAACCTTGATCCCATTGCATGGAGTCCTAAGCAAGTGAGCTTTTGCCCTAGTGTATGACCCCTTGTACTCATTGTTGCAATAGTTGCAACGAAATATGGTATTCCCACCTTTACAAGCTTTAGACACAATGGTTGCATATTTCCACAAAGGTGTGTGATCATCAGATTCAGTTGAGAGACTCATCCTAAATAAGAGATAAAGAATACATAAATGAGATAGACTCATAGAATAGAAAGATTGGTATCAATCGGATACTCATATTGGATCACAAATATAATTCACAATGTTGGAGGTGATATGACTCACAAGTCACAACAAAAGAAACCCTGATAAAGTAAAATTAATACTACAAGACGGGTTGATTTGAATTTGCCAAAGGAAGATTATAGTCTATAAATGTATAGGAAATACTACTACTGTCCTACAACTACAAGTAAGAAACTACAAGAATTCTTTGAGTAGCTTTGTCATAATGGACAATTTAACACCCTAACAGTAAAGAGCTAACAATGAACAACTTAGTAAATTCATAATTGATATCACTATATCAGTCATCAACATTTAAGTATATTAGGAAGAGATCTAACAATAGAAGTAGCAATTGAATAGTTATGTATACGAAATGCATATCCAAGAATCAAAATTTAAGAAACGTTTTGAACTAAAATATGAAACAGCAGAGACATTTATAGATAAGTAGATATATAAACAACAAGACACGATTATAAAAGCAGAACAAGTAAACAGAAAAAATAGAAAAAGCTAGGGAGGCTTACCTTCAAAGGGGAAGGACAAAGATAAAGCCCCAAAATAGAATTCCAAAAAGATGAAAGAGTATAGATGAATCCTTTTAGTGAAGATGAGGCAAAAAGGCTGTAGCCTGTACGTTAACCACTAAGAGCCTTTTGGAGCAGATGAGGAACAAGCCGCAAAATATGATGTGAAGTGAAACAAAGCCAAGCTTCAAATATATCAGACAAGGGGAAGGAGCCGTTTCACTGATTTGCACAGAGAATCAGTAGACACAGGTCAATCCATTGAAATGAGGTCTCAAAAAAATGAAAAAAAAAAGAGGAAGATGGAAGTGAAATAGAGAGGATCATAACAATGAAGTAGAGAAGAGGATGACGTACTTGGAGGTGGAGAAGAAGAGTCCTTCCAGCCGGAGCAGTAGAGTAGTGAAGAAAATGCCAGGGAGAAGCTCTGCAACGGCGGCCCTTGCTAGCTGCAGCGGCGGCCCTTGTTGGCTGCAGCGGCGGCACAAGGGGAAAAGGAACCCCCACTGGTCGTCGACAGGGGCCGGAGAAACCAGCAGCGATCAGCCCTAGTAGGTGGAAGCGGGAGCGGGAGCCGTGCGAGTCGAGGGCTCGGGGTTCAGCTTCCAGTGAGCGCGATCGGGAAGTCGGGGGGTTTAGGGGGGGTCTGCGTATTTTTTGATCACGCGCTTGGGATAGTGGGTTATTAGGAAAAGGGTAAATGGGCCGGGCCGTACAAAAAACGTATCCAGGCCGTATCTAGGCCAAAAAAAGGATACGGTTGGAGAAGTATCGGATACGTATTTAGGTGTATCCAGCGAGTATTGGTATCCGATACGGCTACGACACCTGTTTTGGAGTATTTGTGCTTCCTAGGGGAATACTCTAATTATCGATCAATTCATTGAATCCTTGTAGTTAGTAGGTATCTGGGTGAAGCATATGTAATTAGTTTAGAGCCTTGTTCAAATGCCCCCCACTTGAGAGGAGAGGTATTGGTGTATTCATAGTCCTCTGGGACCGATTTTCTTTATACAACAATATACAATTTACACAACATGGCCCAGATACTGAGGTTGTATCTCTCTGCCATATTGACATCACTAATCTTTAAACTCCTAGAAATTTTTCTATACCTCCACTTCCATTTGAAGGAGATCCGTTAGATTAGCAACATTCAATAATATTTTTTAATACATAGTCCTCTCAGACTGATTTTCTTTATACAACAATATACAATCTACACAACATGGCCCAGATACTGAGGTTGTTTCTCTCTGCCTTATTGACATCACTAATCTTTAAACTCCTAGAATTTTTTCTATACTTCCTCTTCCATTTGAAGGAGATCTGTTAGATTAGCAACATTCAATAATATTTTTAATAATCAAATATCTTTTGATGATTGTAGCTTAGGCTGGTGTAATTATTGATGCTAACCTTATTAATTAAACTAATTTAACAAACAAAATTTAAGAAGATAAATTGTTTTTTATTTCCATCACCAGATTTCCCTTTCATAACTAGTATATGAAGCCTATATGTAAGTGTCTCTATCAGGCGTAGTGACGAATTCGGGATTCGACAACTTTTTCGCTGGCCAGAGAATCGAATTGATAAAAAAGTCTGGAAAATATTGGGGAAAATTATATAACTTTCAGTCTAAGATTTAGTCAACTATTTGGAAATAATGGTGAATAAGTGGGGCTATATATAATATATATCACATACATATAACTATCAAGATTACTATATATACAATCTTATTGAGTGAAAAGGGTAGTAAAAGAATTAACGCACAATAACAATGTGTATAGCAATTTGAGAAAACATGTGAAACAACTGTAGTGAATATTGAAACATTGAGCATTCATGGTAATGGTAATGTTAGATAAGAGACAAATAAGACAAAAATATGAAAACTAAGAGGACTGTATGTTGATTGAAGAGTAGAATATTAAGTTGAGGTTGCTTTCAAAGTTTAGGATGCCTATGAAGGAGAGTGAGGGAAAGAGGGGAGAACAAGAAAGATTCAATAACAAAAAGAGAGAAGGGAATCTTCTATGAGTACTTACATCTAGTTGATGCTTTTTGATAGAGCTACAAGTCACCACAATTTAGAAATCATAAACATGAAAGAATATAGTAAGATAAGTAGAGGATGCATCTTTAGGGAAGAAGGGGAATACGAAAATGCAGGTGGCGGTAGGAAGTAGGGGGAAGATGAATAAAAAAGGCCGCAACACTAACAATAAGGAAGAAAAAAAGCTCATAAGGAGGAGGACGCAACACATCAATAATAGAAGGGGAGAGGAGAGAAGGAATAAAAGAGAGGATGACACATGGGAAGAAGACAAGGATGAGGACCATGGTGCAGGACTTCGACTTCTTGTCGATTTCGCTAGGTGTGGCAGTGGAAGTTTGTGGAAACTTTGAGGAAGTTTAGACGCAAACTTCGACAAAATTTGATGCCGGTTTTTGAAGAAAATAATGTTAATTTGAAGGAAACTTTGATTGAAAACTTCTAATCATGTTATACCTCTATCTTATAATTGTTAACCGAACACAAAAATGCGATTCATGACTCTCTAGCCCTAGGTAAGTAGATAATACAATGTGTTGCTTGCAATGGTCAAACATGCAATACACACACAAATACATTTCAAGTGTTAAACATATGTATTATATACAATATACAACCAAATAGTAGTTCCAAGACCCTCTCTAGGAAACAGTGGCAACAACAAACATAGGAGTTATAATTAGAAGTTGTGAAGAGGGTTGGAGGCGACACTTATGCCTTATATGGGCGTTAGACCACTAGTTAGGATTATTGTTCTTGGTTGTCTCAACTTCGCCCCAACTTCGCCAACTTTGAGTAAACTTCGACAACTTCGAAGAAGTTGGGACGAAAATCATCATCATCAACTAAGCCTCAATCCCAACTTCGACGAAAATACACACAAAAATTTCAACTTCGACGAAAATAGGGAAACTTCGCCCCGAAGTTTGGATAAGATTGAAGTATTTGACTTAGCTCATGGTCGAAGTTCAAAGTTTCGGTGAAACTTTGCCCAACTTCGCCAAAGTTTAGTTCCATGATGAGGACACAACATTGAAGAAGAAGAGGAGGAAGGAGGAAAAATACTTTGCCTCGAAGTTTGGACGAGACCGAAGTATTGGGGTTTCGACTTCGCCCATGGTCGGAAGTTCGAAGTTTGAAGTTTTGCCAAAACTTTCCCCAGCTTTGCCGAAGTTTAGTTCCATGATGAGGACACAACATCAGAGAAGAAGAGGATGGGGGAAAACAATGATTGTGGATTGGGGGTTTAGCATATTTGTTGAGGCGTCTGCTTAGACTGTGGCTAGGGCGCCAAAGGGGGTCCACCTAGGCCACCGCCTACCTGAAATGGAAATTGGATGTGATCGCCTAGCAGGCTAGCATTGCCTAGGACTGTCTGAGCGGCCGTTTTGGGATACCTGGACAAATTTTACAAGGAGTATTTTATTTGTATAATGTCATTTTGTCATCATTATGACATATGTAAGCACTTTTCATGGGTTTTTAGGCTACAACATCACTCTTTAAGATGTAGAGCATTAAATGTACACATAAAATATCATATATATGTGATATACAATATAATTATGTTATATATTGTATATATAAAAAGTGCTGACAAATAAAAAGAATATGTTAATGCCCAATGCTTGCCTAGGCGGTCTTGGCGCCTAGCCAGGGCTTAGTGTATATTGGGAGTTATGTGTAAGTGGTTTTGTAAAAAAGAAAAGAAAAGAGCAAACGACTTAAAAATAAAAAATCATGAAAAAAGTGGGGAAAGGTCGTGAAAAATCAGCGACCAACATATTAATTGTGCTAAACATTTGGGAGCCTATGAACTCACGAAAAATCCTCGATTTTTTTAAAAAAAACTCGAAGACGTTTGTTATAAAATCTATCACCAGGCAACATGAGTGCTAGCCATGGTGTCACAAAACCACTTGACCTAACAGAACGCCAAACAGAAAATAAGAAAAAATATAAAATAATTCTAATGAATCAGGAATACTAAGGCTAACATTTTTTCAATGTCGTGTAATTAAGTATTCAATTCTGGCATACATCTTACATCAGTAAGTGCATTATACTTTCTGCTAAGACAAGCATCTAACTTATTTATGTCGTTTCATTTTGCGAAGTGACTATTGTTGAAAAATGGTTTTCACTTGCATTTTCTTATTTCATTGGCTTTTTAAGTTATAACATTGCTCACTTGGCACACAGTTCTCTTTCCGAATTTGCGGTTCTTGGATTTGAGTTGGGCTACTCAATGGAGAATCCGAATTCTTTAGTGCTTTGGGAAGCCCAGTTCGGTGATTTTGCCAATGGTGTTCAGGTTATGTTTGATCAGTTCTTGAGCAGTGGTGAGTCTAAGTGGCTGCGTCAAACTGGCCTTGTTGTGTTACTTCCCCATGGTTATGATGGCCAAGGACCTGAGCATTCTTCTGCAAGAGTTGAACGCTATCTTCAGGTAATGCTTACTTTTTGCATCATGTATATTTCTTAAGGATCACTAATTTTTTTCTAACTTTACAGATGAGTGGTGACAATCCATATGTGATCCCTGAGATGGACCCTACACTCCGAAAACAAATCCAAGAGTGTAACTGGCAGATTGTGAATGTCACTACACCTGCAAACTACTTCCATGTGCTGCGGCGGCAGGTATTTACTGGTCATTTACATGTTTTTTTGTCCTTCATTATTTTAACTGATTTCCTGATTTGTCTTTTTGATTGTCGGATACATAGGGAATTCCGTAAACCACTGATTGTGATAGCTCCCAAGAATTTGCTCCGGCATAAGGAGTGCAAGTCTAATCTTTTTGAATTTTATGATGTGGAAGGACATCCAGGATTTGATAAGCAGGGTACGCGCTTCAAGCGGCTTATTAAGGACCAGAATTACTACTCAGATAGAGAGGAAGGAATCAGACGCCTAGTATTATGTTCTGGAAAGGTGAGGACTCTGTTCAGATATACAAAGTTGAATTATGTTTTTCTCTCAACATCTGTTGACTGTCCCTGCTTTATGGCCTAATCGAACAAAATTTGGCGCCTTACTACAATTGTAGATCTACTATGAACTTGATGATGAAAGGAAGAAAGTCGACGCAAAGGATGTTGCAATCTGTAGAGTGGAACAACTGTGCCCATTCCCCTATGATCTCATACAAAGGGAGCTAAAGCGGTATCCAAGTAAGTTTGTCTAAACAAACCACTTCTTATCAAAACTAGTTTGTCTTTGTGTACACATGTTATTTCATGTCAAAAGAAGATGATGCTAATAATGGAAAGGCTTGCCTCCTAAAAAAGTTGCAGTTCTTCTAACTTCTATTTATGTAATAATACAATGAATGAGTCTACTTGAATAGAGAGGTCATATTTGTGGGAAGTCGTGAACCTTATTGATAAACAACTATTTTAACTTTTTTACATTATGACTTAATCCCTTTCAGATAACTTGTACATCTCTTTGTTATTTCACCTATTATATATGTGAAGAAATATATGGTTACTATCATTTTGGGAATCTAAACAACATAACAGTTAGACATTGTAGTTGCATCTACTTACATGCATAATGTTCTTTTGCAGATGCAGAGATTGTTTGGTGCCAGGAGGAGCCCATGAACATGGGAGCTTATAGCTACATTGCTCCCCGGTTATGCACTGCCATGAAAAGTGTAGATAGAGGTTCCATGGAGGATATCAAGTACGTTGGCAGAGATCCATCGGCTGCCACTGCTACTGGCTTCTACTCTGTGCATGTTCAAGAACAGACTGATCTTGTCAAGAAAGCTGTACAACTTGATCCAGTCAACTTCCCTTGATGAATGAACTTTATCATACTCTCTGCAGTTGAGATTTTGTGCTTATGAGGTTTTTGTACGTGAATGTTAAGGAAAGATATTGAAGCTTGCATCTTTGTGAAAACAACCTAATTCTGGAGTAGGATGCCTCATAAATTTCACCTGTTAAGAGCCTAAGCGACACTTTTCCTCTTAAAAACGAGATGAAGTCGCATGTAATCCACATTTCCAGCCCCGAACATGGGCTATCAATATCTGCTTTCACTTTTTGTTGATATATTGCTCACATTTTCGGAAAATAGTGTTTGCGAATAGTATAATTAGATGGTTACCAAGGTAACAAGAGGTTAGGTAGTTGCGGCACTGCAATAGACGAAATAGAAATGTTTATTTGTATAGTAGATCTACTTGTGTACAATACGTATACCATTTGAGCAGTATGTCGTCCAACAAGTATGCTAAAGCGTTTTATTATCAATTTTGATTAGGGGACTTGTGTGGTCAGATTAAACGATGGTGTAAGAGATGCCATCATACTCGTAGTAGAGTCGGCCACCCTGGAGGTGCGCATGCGCACACACTTTCTTTTAAAAAAATGTGTTGTCATTTGGAGTTGAAGCCGCACCAGTAGCCGATGCAAACAGTCAAACAAACAATCTACCACTCCAACCAAATAAATGTGCATGTCCGCTCAAAGATGCGATATTCAGTTTCACATTTGTCTAGTTCTTTAGATTATTTTGAACCGTTGTCAGTTATTTAGTTCCTCAGGATACTTTATCCTGGCGTGGAATTGTTGGGATGGTCGCTGCCGGTTTTATATAAAAATCATGGTCATTCAATATTCCATTCCTCTGCCTTCTATCCAAGTGGAAGTCCATCCTTGAGAGTTGAACCTTGGTTGGTTACGATTCACCAGATATGACAAGATTTTTGAAGAGACGGTCTCATGTGCTCCACGCCTCAGGATTTTTAAAAGTCCATACGGAGATCCTTCTATTCTTGTTCCTGGGGGAGGGGTCGGGGACAATTTCCATAGAATACAAGGTGACTATATATATTCTTAGTTTCTATCATACGAGGTGACTATGATTTTAGTTTCTTTCTATCTAGCAAGACTTGGAATTGGGTTGCATCTGAGTACTTGGTTCATATTCAAGTGACTGTTTACCGTAAGTCATATGTAAGAAAGCTGCCCTTTGGTCTGGGCAGTGGAAGGACCGAATGTGAGGAAAGAATAACGATTATGTCATCGGAATTTTGGTTTGTTAGATTATATCTCCCGCTAGTTGATGCTATTTTAAAGAAAGTCAGTGTTCGAAGTTATTGTAAAGTGGCATGCGGTGGAACAATTAATGAAAGCCGTCTAACCATTTCACTGCTTTTCATTATAACACACGTTGTTCCTGTATTGTCTAATCTCAAATCCAGGGGTGTAAACAATGCCGGTACGCACGAGTCCGACCATACTCATACTTTTACCGAATAATTTTGGTAAGTACGAGTATGAATCTAAACTCGTACATCAAATATTTAAATGTTGCAGAAATTAATTTTGTTAAGTACGAGTAGGAGTCTAAACTCGTACATCAAATATTTAAATGTTGCAGAAATTTTCTTCCTTGTAGAAGAGATATTGATGAAAAACGTTCCATATTAACATCATGCTTTTCAGTAGCTCCCTGTTTGAAAAAAAACACTGAATAGTAAAAGCTGAAAAACAGATAGCATGATTAAACGACATGAGTAGTTGAATCGCTCTTCTAGTACTTAATACATTGAATCCTATTTACAAATTAATTTTGTTAAGTACGAGTATGAGTCTAAACTCGTACATCAAATATTTAAATGTTGCAGAAATTTTCTTCCTTGTAGAAGAGATATTGATGAAAAACGCTCCATATTAACATCATGCTTTTCAGTAGCTCCCTGTTTGGAAAAAAACACTGAATAGTAAAAGCTGAAAAACAGATAGCATGATTAAACGACATGAGTAGTTGAATCGCTCTTCTAGTACTTAATACATTGAATCCTATTTACAACAATTCTTTTCTATTAAGTTAGTTTTGGTTCTTCTTTTCGATGAAAGAGAAACTCGATTGGATAGGTTCTCCTTACTCTATATATCCATTTTAACAATTTTAAGGTGGCTAGTGTTGTATGTTGGCAGAATAAGAATAAAATTCATTCGCAACATGGCAACACTAGTATCCATAATGAAATTAGGTAGTGAGATATACTCTAAAGCAAGCAACAAAACTAATTTATATGACTAATAATCTTTCATCGAAAAGAAGAACATAAAGCATGATTAAACGACATGGCTAGTTGAATCGCTCTTCTAGTACTTATTACATGGAATCCTATTTATAATAATTCTTTTCTAATAAGTTATTTTTGGTTATTCTTTTCGATGTAAGAGAAACTTGATTGGGTAGGTTGTCTCCTTACTCTATATATCCATTTTAACAATTGTAAGGTGGCTAGTGTTGTATGTTGGCAGAATATGAATACAATTCATTTGCAACATGGCAACACTAGTATCCATAATGAAGTTAGGTGGTGAGATATACTGTAAAGCAAGCAACAAACTTGATCAAAACTAATTTATATGACTAATAATCTTCATTTCACCACTAGTACATATAACACCTTTAGTGTCGGTTAAGTAAGCATTTTGTCGTCAGTTATGAAGCGACACCCACGTGAGTGACACTAAAAGTAGACTCCTTAAGCATCAGTTACATAACTGAAGACACAAAGTCATTCCCGATTATAATTTAACCCGCCAGTCAGACCATAGGCGTCAGTTTTTAGCTAACAACCAACACAAATAAGAAATCGTTGTCAGTTATTGGTATTTAACCGACGCTGATGTTTTTTTTTCTTATTAGTTCCAGGCCTGCTATCCGGCTGGTCAGTAGGATGTAGAACCTGCAGTTCAGTGCAGGTTTACAACACTCTTTGATTTCAGCCAACAAGAGACCACAAACCAGCAAATATTGACAAGATACAAATTATATATTTTATATGATCATGTGATTCACACATATATGTATAATAAGCACATTTAATTTTCAAATATGATTCACACATGCATGTACTTCCATTTCATTCCTCCATTTCATATTCACACACATTTAACAACCATATATGCAGTTCGATCCATTCAATTTTTTTTTGACATTCACACATGCACACACAAAAACATTCATTCGTTCCATCTTCACAAACACATGTATATAGATAAGACAATTCAAAAAAATTCATCCAGACATCGTCTTTCAAAGTTGAACATGTTATCAAAATACTAATTATATGAAAACAAAGTTTAGAAAATAACATGACACAATAGCTAATTAAACAAAGGGGCCAGACTTGTTGTACCCCAAAACATGTGCATATACGGGAAAGTAAATTTGTTGCTAGCTTGGACCTACTTTGTTGATGTTGCTGTGTCGCAGAGCTCGTCGTTGTTAGATGAATCTGAACTGATGGTGATAGGGAAATGGATGGTACCAACAGTAGGAATAGAAGGGAAATCGGGTGTGCTCTCCTCATTGAATGAGTCCAAATATGCGCTATCCCCTGTCGAGTACTCAAATCGGACTAGATGATAGGGCGTCTCGTTGTTGATGTTGGTTATCCAAACCTTGATGGCATTATGGCCAACCTGTCAAAAAAAAACTTATCACTACGGCCGAATAGCATCTTCCCAACCCACTCACACCAATCGGATGTGGATACAAGATTTCCGTCATCATCATACTTAAACTTGATAATAGATGTTGAAGTTCCAAAATTTAGGGTCACTTCACTAGCCGTGCAGCGTGTTCCATTTAGATAACGCCAATGCTTAGGTATAGTGAGTTGTGCTAATAAACGGTCGTCTAGAATGATGTCCAACTATTCTTTAGCAGGGAATAGTAACATTGGGGTAGAGGCCCAAGCCATTATATGGCTACAACAATGTAAAATGTTGAGAAAAAGTAATATAAATGTAAGTACTAACAACACACAAGAACATGGGTTATATTTCATATTCATGATGGAGAAATAATTTGATGATGATGATGATGATTGATGATGATGATGAGGGATGATGACGATAATGATGATGATGATGATGATAATGATTGATCATCATCATCACCGTCACCATCATCATCATCATCATCACCATCCTCAACATCATCATCATCATCATCATCATCATCATCATCATCATCATCATCATCATCATCATCATCATCATCATCATCATGTGGGATGATGCCAATGAGGATGATGATGAAAATGATGATGATGCTGAGTATGACGATGATAGTGATGTTGATGATGATGACGACAATGATGTTGATCCTCATCATCATCATCATCATCATCATCGTCGTCGTCATCATCATTATCATCTTCATTCCCATCATCATTGTCATTATCATCATCGTCATCGTCATCCTCATCCTCATCATCATCATTCCACACCATCATCATCACATGATGATGATGATTGAAGAGGGATGATGATGATGATAATGATTGATCATCATCATCACCGTCACCATCATCCTCATCATCATCATCATCCCACACCATCATCATCACATGATGATGATGATGATAATTGATGAGGGATGATGATAATGATTGATCATCATCATCACCGTCACCATCATCATCATCATCACCATCCTCAACACCATCATCATCATCATCATCATCATCATCATCATCATCATCATCATCATCATCATGTGGGATGATGATGATGAGGATGATGAGGATGATGATGACAATGATGAGGATGACGATGATGTTGAGGATGATGATGATAGTGATGGTGATGATGATGACGACGATGATGCTGATCCTCATCATCATCGTCGTTGTTGTCATCATCATTATTATCATCGTCATTCCCATCATCATCGTCGTTGTCATCATCATCATTATTATCATTGTCATTCCCATCATCATCGTCATCGTCATCCTCATCATCATCATCCCACACCATCATCATCACATGATGACGATGATTGATGATGATGAGGGATGATTATGATAATGATGATGATGATGATGATAATGATTGATCATCATCATCACTGTCACCATTATCATCGTCATCGTCACCATCCTCAACATCATCATCATCATCATCATCATCATCATCATCATCATCATCATCATCATCATCATCATCATCATCATCATCATCATCATCATCATCATCATCATCATCATCATCATCATTCATCATCCAAATCAATTAATTCAATTCATTCTTCCATTTTGTGTTTATTCATTCATTATTAAACCCTAATTCAAAATTAATCAACTACACAATGGTGGCATTATTAACCCTAAGTGCAAATCTTGTACTGATTAAACCACTCACTGCACTGGTGGAACTACAGGCTGTGGTGGCAGTGCCCGGGGGTGGAGGAGGTCGGCCGGGCCGGAGGTGAGGTGGTCGGTGCTGGAGGTGTAGGCGGTGGCCGATGGCGGTGAGCGGAGCAGATGAAGGCGGCTAGAAGAAGGCTCCTTGCTCCGCCTGGAGTAGGTGGTGGCGGTGATGGGAGCAGGTAGTGGCGGCTGGCGACTGGGTACAACAGTAGCTCTGACGTGAGAATCTTCAAGCTCGCTAAGGCGGCGCGTGGAGGTGGCGAGCAGCTTCAAGCTCGTCGTGGCCACGCACAGAGGCGGTGAGCAGAGAAGGGAGGCGGTAGAAAAATTGCCAGACCTAGCTATGGGGGGAGAAGATCGGGAACTAGACACTGAAGGGGAAAAGTCTGGCTCGCTCAGTGCCCATAAGTTAACTATCAGTGCCGGTTACTCCTCCAAAACCGACGATAAATAAGACAATACATTTTTGCCTCGCGAAGTGTATTTAGTCGTTTGTTCTTTATTAAAAACCGACGACATATGGGGGGACAAAAAGTTTTGCGGGACTTGGTGTGGAACATGTGTCATCGGATTTCCTACAACTAACACTGAATTTAGAATTTTTCGAACCAAAATTTTTTGCTAAGAAATTGTATTTCGCGGGTGATTTTGGACGTCGGTTTGATTTGTTAACAACAGACGTTAAAGAAAAGTGATACCCGTGTCTTTTGTAAATCAGCCGGTGTTCACATATAAGTGTCAGTTGAGTTTATACGTCGACATTGTAGGCCATGGCTGTCGATTTTTTGTATTAACCGACGACATAAAATGCGACGTTATACGTCATTTCTGTACTAGTGAACAAACTTGATCAGAACTAATTTATATGACTAATCATCTTCATTTTTTAAATCATAATTTTGTATTAGGTAGATGATTGTACGGTTCTAGCAAAATAACTCCAGCCCAACCATGACAGATCTTATGCTTTTCCACTCCAGCCCAGAACTCCGCTATCAAAAACAGTTCCCTTCTAGAGACATCCAAACCAACGACATAGATCGCGGGGATCACAACGGTTCACCTACCCAACGATCGTTGATGGAGCAGACAGGAAAGCACGCGGCAAAACCTTTCCAGTTATGAGTTATTCCTCATTCATTCACTGCGGTTGAAGGGGGTGAATGGTTATGTAGTCTGTTCCTGAATGCCAGTTTCTAACGATTCGTGGATTGCAATGCTATTAAGATAATTACAAATCTAGGTGCAGGGTTACTTATGATTTTTAAGTGATGTATTAAGCAATTGGATTTGTTGGGGGAAGAAGTAAATGGGAATGAACACATTTTTTAGTCGTCTACTACATTGGAAAGAAAAGGTAGCAAAAGGAAATGTAGAGTATGTAGATAAAGGATTAGTTAAGTTTTTAAAAATCAGTATTATTCGGTTACAACCTTTTTGGGAAAGAAGTAAATGGCATCTAATTTGTCATTTACTTCCTTGAACATACAAAGGCAAAAAGGAAACACAATATTTAGGAAAAAGGATTAGTTAAGACTCTAAAAATCATGTATTTTATGTTGTGATTTCTTTGGTTAAATAAGTCAACAGATATTGACTTGCCTTTCGCCATTTATTTCAACAAAAATAGACATACAAGAAAAGAGAACAGAAAGTCCAAAACAGTGGAGTTGGGGTGAGTTGGTGAGAGGTGGAGAGGTAGTACGTGGGGTTAATGGGGAGTATGTGATGGGAGAAGAAAGAGTGAGATAGAGAGAGTGAGAGACTATGAGGTTTATTGGGGGATAATTTGTTGGAGAACGGAATGGAGAATGGTTTGTATGGAAGGGCGTTAAATGAAGTTTTGGTTCATGAAGAGGACAGAGGAATAAGTTAAAAATTAAGAAAAAGTGGAGAAAAATTGTGGGAGGAGAGAGAGAGTTAAAAATATTGTAGAGATTTTTAACTCTTGCATTATGATTTGTTAGATTTTTTTGTTTTAAAAATAGAAATGGCAATGTTGTAATTAGTGAGACAGTCTCTTTATATAGTACCTTAGATGTTAAAATGACATTAGACAAAATAAAAATATTAAAAAAAAAGATATTTTTTGGACACCCTAGGCTCCCCGAGGGCTTCTAGGCGCTCGCCCAGACACCGAATTCCCTTTTTAGGTAGGTGGCAGCCTAGGAGGACCTTTTTGGGTGCCTAGTCGACCTAGAGGGACACCTAGGTGGGAACCTAAATAACTATGATGACATTAGGTTGAGGCCTTTGGGTGGTAGTAAGTTTGGAAATAAAGTGTCTATAGGTGATGGTCTGACCTGGCTAGCGCCTGGACACATCGCCTACTTTTTATTTTCTACTTTATAATATATAATATATAACATATATTACATATATAAGGTATTTTGTGCATGTTTTTAATGGTCTACGCTAGGAAGCACAAAAACTTCCTAGAGGCAGTCGTGTTCGTCCTCGACACGCGTCCAACTTGAACACATTGTGGACATGTCTGAACACATGACTGACACACAAAATTTGTCCAAGGCGTGTCTGCGTTGAACACATCTCGAGGATGATCATTGCAACCTCCCATAAGTTTCGAACTTCTATCTCATATTCCTCCTGCTAGTTTGTCCATCCTCTTCTTCCTTCTCTTTTAACTTATCTTCCCCTCTATTTCCTCGTGTTCTACTGATGGTCTCCTCCCCCTCACCTCCAAAAAGTATGTCCGATGGTAGCACGCAACCTCCACTATGTGTAATGTTACAGTGCATCCTCTTCCATCAACTACTTTAACACATGTCATCCTCCTACACCCCCACAAGCTTAATGAAACTATGATCCAATAGACACCCTCTTCTCCATGCCATTCTTGTTTCCTCTCCCTCTTCAGTTTACTATATTATACACATCGTCTCCCTCCTTTTTCTCACTACTAATAGTAAATAATCACTATTCTCAAATATGCATAGTTCTTTAACTGTAGTATTTTGAAATTGTTATTGCAACTATTTGTAGGTTATAAATTGTCGATTTTGGTCATCTTTTAATTTTATGAATGTATTGTTGGTTTGATTTTATAATGATTTGCACTTGGGATTAATTTTTATGCAAAGATATTGTGGCTTTCATTGAGTTCATTTTTTGTTTGTTGCTTGAATAGGAAATGAGTCAGGAACCTTTGGAGTTCTTAATGATCGATGACTATGCACATAAACACATATCTTTTTTTGAATTAGAAAATGTGGTAGACTTTCTTTAAAGTCTTGTAGATTTTTTTGTGTTTCAATATTAACTATATATACATACACACTCATATATACATACATACATACATATATATATATATATATATATATATATATGTACATATACATACATACATATATATACATATACATATACATATATATATATATATACATATACATATATATATACATATACATACATACATATATATATACATACATATATATATATATGTATGTATATATGTATATGTATATATATATGTATGTATGTATATGTATATATATATATATGTATGTATATGTATATATATGTATGTATGTATATGTACATAGATACAGTCAGGCTAGAATACACTCAAGTAATTTTTCATGATGTAATATTTTTTTTTCTAAAATCTAATCCGTTGATCTTCTTAAACATCTTGTGAAATTTGAGCACATTTAGACATTTGTAGGTCATGTTATAAAGATCGTAAAAATTATGTATTTCAAATTAGTTTCATGCATTGATTTTGTTGCCCTTGGATGAGTGACTTACACTCATCCAAATGGGCTCAAAATTTGTATGTAGCCTAGTTATAGTATGAAAGTGAAGTTCAATGGTTTACATTTTGCAAAAAAAAAATAGTCTTGATATGAAAACACACTTGAGTGTATTCGTGTGATCTGTACACTCGAGTGTATTCTAGCCTGACTCTCTCTCTCTCTCTCTCTCTCTCTCTCTCTCTCTCTATATATATATATATATATATATATATATATATATATATATATATAATTTGTTTTTCCGTGTCCAACACCGTGTCCATGTTCCATATTTTTCAAAATTACCGTGTCCTGTGTCCGTGCTTCCTGGGTTCTACAACCTAGATAGTCATGTAAGAGTGAGGCACTAGACTAACATTGAATGAAAAATACTTGCACATGTCAAATCGATGTTAAAATGACATTATCAAAATGAAAAAAATATGTCCATGTGCTCCTGAGGCGTTCCTAGGCACTGCACGGGCACCCCAATTCCTGCTTTAGGTAGTTGGCAGCCTAGGCTGGTGCCTAAACAACTATTGATTAACTTTTTATGTTTGTAGCTTTAG
Source organism: Alisma plantago-aquatica (assembly GCA_963693085.1). Taxonomy (NCBI): domain Eukaryota; kingdom Viridiplantae; phylum Streptophyta; class Magnoliopsida; order Alismatales; family Alismataceae; genus Alisma; species Alisma plantago-aquatica. Next base: position 59,774,872 of record OY856409.1, read on the forward strand.
AATCAAGTACCTAAAAGACATATCCACACTAAGAGTATGGGAAAGACAAGCAATAATTGCACCTTCTTTTGAACGTGAGACGCTATAAAGGAGAAATTTTGTTGAGATGCTATCAATTACAAACATTGGATATGTTCCTTGTCAATCATGGGTAGATATGTGTAGGTTCCTCTTGAGATTCTTAACTAGAAGCCAAGTTTGCAACAATCTTGGTAGGAAACACACACAGTTAATAACATGTTTTTTGGTATGACCTTTCCTTCTGCAATGAGTGCATTTTGGTTGTTACTTGGTGCCTGAACCACTGACAGAGCAACCTCCTCATTCAACATGTCCTCTACGATTACAACCTCTATTTGGAGACAACTTTTGAATGAGCATGGAAAATCAATATGCAATAGGAGGTTATAAAGTAGATATATCGTGCTCGAGAAAAGCATGTGACACCAGTTGATATGTTGTTTCCAATGAATAGGATATCCATTCTTGAATGAATATGATTGCAAATCCCCTCATACTCTCGACAAAGACCAACCAAGAATTTGATGACAATCATCTATTCTTGCATCTTTTAAAGTTGTTTTGGATATGTAGTTAAAGGAAGAAATCTACCAAGATCCTGTGACGCTGGTGATTTCATCAAAGTATCGGGTCATACATTTATCTTTTTATTGGAAACCATTCATCTCCACAGTCATAAAAGATGATCCCAAACCTCTTTATATGCTTCAAAGTGACTAATAAAGTCTGCCACATGCGTTTCCTAGAGTTTCATAGAGAGGACTAAAGATTGGCATCTTTTTGTCCCCAGTCTGAGGTAGATTCATCTGTAGGATGAACATATGCAAGTGTTTGTATATGCCTTGGTCTTTGAAGTATATATTGTGTTTGTATATGCCCTGATCTTTGAAGTATATCTTGACGACACAATTCCACTAACATTAGTTTTTATTGTTTAACTTCTGGTTGGTGATGATATAATTGTGAACCGTAATGGTTGTCTGCTAATTAGTGGCACTAGCTTCCTTCTTTTCTTCCTTAGCGGAATTCACATAATTAGCAAGCATATAAAAGATAATCAATGGAATCCTTAGGTTTGCCATTTTTTTTCTAACATCACGGAGTTTGCTTGACAAAAAGGATAAGTTGAGACTTATGTTCACTTCTAAAGAATGGGGGAAGTGCAAATGGTGTAAGAACAACTTAGGGGTTACATCCACAACCACTGTTTTATCTTCATATTTTTTGAACCAAATTTCCTTGGTCATGAAAGTCTTTACTCCTTGATCTATATGTTCAGGGTTGTTCATGGCGAGTAGAAGCCTTCTTTGGGGTTTGTGTGTGGTGGACCACACGATGTAAAATAAGAGATAATGGCAATTTTAAGGGAGTTGGGTTTCTTTATAGGTCATTTATCAACACCCATCAAAACCAAGTTAGATAGCCCTATTCACTTGGATGCCTATTATCTGAATTCTTACTATTTCTACAAGGATCAAGTTGAAATTGAAAACAACATGAGTTGATGGATGGATTGACAAAGTGTTTGGAGGTGTTCTTTCCTGATATTGAACTCTCTAAGATCAGATCACAAAGAAGAAATTCACATCTTACATGGCGAATCATGGAAAATTTGGGAAGCCATTAGCATTGAGGTGGTGTATGATGAATGATGATGACTATAAATCAGGTATCCATCACTTAAGTTATCTTGTAACTATTGAGATTTGATTATATATATGCATCTAATATTCAATCTATGTTATGTTGCTGGTTGGTGGTGTTTACATGGTGAAGCACCTAATTTGCAAGAAATGGACATAGAGATTCTTAGCTTAATCTCTTTTGCATCTGGATGTGAGAGGAGCTAGAATACCTTTGAAGGGTTAGAGTATCTTTGATTCTATATGTTAGTTGAAGTGACGAGCTTTGTATACCATGAACATTTAAGTCTGAATCTGTTATCCATGTTCCCTACATTTTTAATGTTGGGTCCACATTAGGAAGAGGAATAGACTTGAGGTCAAGAAGATGATAGACCTAGTCTATATCAACTTCAATGCTAAATTGCATGAGCAACGAGAAAGGAAGTGCAAAGACCTCTTGTGACTAGTGACTTGATCGATGCCATGGAGTGAATAACACAAGTAAGAATGACGAGGTCTTTCTCAGTGAAGGACTACTTGGAGAGTTGTAGTATAGGCATCATGAGTTGTTGATGTTCTTAGGCCTATTGTTACCCATGCACAAACCACATGCACATGCTTCTATATCATTCCCACCGTTTGAGGAAGATGAACTTCTAGATGGTGTCTACCCACGATGATGGTGATGTAGATGTGTATGTTTTCTGGAAGATGAAGAATAAGATGTACTAGATTAGATTTTTATGTAACATATCCTTGATGTACTCTCTTGTTGTATGTTTTGGACATGAGTGGCATGCTTATTTGATATTTAGAAACATGAGTGGCATGCTTACTTGGTCTTTTTCATTTTGGACCTTTGGGACGTCGGCATCTTTTTGTATGTTTTGGTTAGCCTTTATCAATGTTCAAAATTTTGTCGAAATTGGCAAAATTTTGCTAATTATTTCGATGCCGACAACCATCAGACATAGAAATAGCCTTACATGTCTGTACGTACGGAATTTTGCCAGAAAAAAATTATTAGGTAAATTTCGATGAAAAAGACCCATCTTATCCGCATTTTGGCAAAATTTCGAGAAACACAACTATTATTTCAAAAAATGGGGTACGGTGTCTGCAGATTTTACTATATGATTCCTTGGGCTTGTTAGGGGCAATCTAAGTTATGTTTCTTCTCTTCATAGCACAATTCCAGCTCTTATCTCCTATTTCTCCCACTTTTATAAGGATCTAAGAAGGGGATATTTAAAAATGGGTGTGGGAGTGATATCTATTGCTATGATGACTTGCTAACTTTCATTTTTGAGGTCACATGGTCTATGTTAACAGTGCACAAAATTTGCATGACTGTCGAGATATTTTGTATGTATGCTATTATCAATCACACCTCTTAACTACATAGTTGCCTCCTGTAGGCTCTAGCTACAAAAACACACGACCAAGAACAAAGCTTGAGTTAATCCATTAGTATGCATTTTATCACTAGTAGGCGTATAGAGATTAACACAGACACATCTATGCTTGTATAAAACAAAATAAACTGGAGCCAATAGGTTGATAGGTATAATCAATAAGGAGGATGACAACCAATAATCAACAAGGAGGATGACAACCATCATGGTTCAACTAGATACATAAACCATAATTGTCTCACACTTCTTCAATACTCATATACACCTTTGCATTACTGTTTATGTCCTACGTCCTACCATCCTACCTAGAGATCCTACCAGCCTAGATCATGTCATGTTTCCATAAATTTGTGTCTTTAAGTATATATATTGTGCTTGCAAGCTATAATGACTTAATCCATTCATTTTTCCATTTAACTGACCTCAAAATCTCCATTGAATTCCCCATCGAAAGTGTTCAGCTTCCGTCACTCACACATTAGGAGCCCCACCCTCTCACATATCCTATATTTAATATTATTGTATATATGAGTAGATCTACACTAGTCGATCTTTTTGGCAAAATTTTTGCTAAATAATTCAATCATTTGGTTGTTGAAATGCAAGGAATGCATCAGTCAAAATTTACGTTGAAATTTGTCAATTTTTTTTTGTTTTTGTGGCTACCGAAATGGCGTCAAAATCAGACATTTTCTTCCTTAGTCTGTATTGTTATGTACTTGTGTTAAAAGCCATTGACACGTGCTTCTTTGGACTTTGTGCTTAACTTGTTCAAGAATGCATTCTGAATGGTGTTGTACTTGTATTAAAACTTTATATTGGATCTATCTCAAGTTTAAGGGTCCAAATATGTAACTGGACAAATTAAATATGCTATTATGTGATTTATGTATATATAATTATGGCAACACATGCCACTATCACATAGACAACGAGGTGTTACGCGAAAACATGCGGAAAACACCATAACCACAGATTACCAAAAACACAGGTTAATTAAAACCGATTGCGGAAAGCTAATAAACTGAGAAACTATTACATATAGGTCCTCATCCTGCAAGAAAACATGTTATATAAACATTTATGAGCCCTGATACGTGTCCACAACTTAGAGCAACAACGGTCTTGTCATCACATGAGTTCATCACCTGTTAAATATATACATAAAGGCCCACATCCAGCCAACAGTAGGATATACAAAGGATCAACAGCCATACATCGTGAAACAACGTCAAAATGCTCCCAAGGACCTGAGAGTACAGGGATGACTCTAGACTCTACTATAGAATGTCATAACAGAAACATATCCATCTCTTACCTTCTACTGCTCGTCTTGTTGCTCGGCCACAACTCTGTGACCACCACCACATCTAGCTCGAACACCTGAAAACCAGCGGGGTGAGACAATCGAACATTGTCCCAGCGAGAAACATAACTCCCCGCCGAAACTATAAAACCAGAAGGAGAAAGCAACAACAGAATATAAACAGTAAAATGTAGAATAATAACAGTCTATGCAGCAAGGCTATTCGTACCATCAAGCTTACCAGACTGTATGGAAGGCATATCATTAACTATCTCTTTATGGAACATAAGATTATAAGATCTTCTCGCATAACATGAGGAACATATAAGTAACTGTATGTATAACAAGGTTAACTATGCAAGCAAGGCCTCAACCAATGTTCTGTGTTTTTCCTTAAGCAATAAATACTATGCGGTTGGATTACGTATTTTTATGCCCTGAGGAAGTGAACTGTACCGTTCAAATCCAACCGACGACTGCGAAACCTGGAGCCGGTGCCATACAAGGTCAATGGAAGAGCCGGACTCCACGACCTCCCACCTCGTGGTCAGTGCATGAGTACAACTCAAGCAGGACCGCAGTCTCATGGTGAAGTGGTCTTAGCCACAGGGTCAGCTCCATAGGCTACCCATCCTCTAGCCCGCCTTGGTACAGGTCACGACGCTAGTATATCTGAGCCACGGGCCTGTTCACCGTGCTTTGAGCCATGAACGCATTCATGCTCCACATATCACATATCCTAAGCCATGGGCCTGTTCACCATGCTCTTCACATACCCCGAGTCTGCAACCAAAGCTGCACTCGAACCCTCACTTTTTAGGCTAGGAAAAACCTCGCATACTCAACAATATGCGCCTCGGGTTAACTCGTAGGAGAACCCATTTCACCATCACCAGCTCCTGACGATGATGGATCTATGGCCAGGGCAACTACATAATATATTCCACTGTGATTAATTAATATCTTTTATATGGATTGCAAGATTCAACCAAGTTATATAACATGTAAACTATAACAGGAAATAAACAACATAAAACTCAATGTTATGCTTTTATTGTAATCACATCATCCTGATCCATCACAAGGATTCAACAGTACATGTTATCACTTGGCCTCTTGTCAATCATCTAGATCCATCTCAAGGATCATCACATACCATGGGATCTCAATCCCTCATCACATAGTGCCACTGCCTCTCAAGGCTTACATTATTATCATGGGATAGAAATCCCCAGTACTTAGTCATGTACATCATACAAATTATTTCAACATCAAGAGTAACAGTCCCAGCAGAGTTACTACACATGTACATATACCTCATAGCCCTTTTTAGCTGGCTAAGCATCACCTGCATGATTAGTAACAACAATCATAGACTTCAATAGTAGTACCATACTATCAGTATAAGGTGACAGTTGATGATTATATACTATCTTAATCGAACATCAACTTATGATCATATGCATAAGGTACATCACTAAGAAAACCATATTACATGCTTACCCTTATTCTCCTCATCATTTAGAGATAATCAAGGTAATCTCATTCATGTGTATAGTCATGCACAGATAAATGAACAAGCTTTAGTATAACGAATGCTATTAAGCATGCAAGGAGTCACCATCGTTTTAATAAGGATATAACGCATCATAACGGCTTTCCTCACTAGGAGCACCAAGAACCCTCACTAAAGGCTGTATCGGGCAGCATGCCCTCACCTATTGTTCATCTCATAGTGTTCCTCATATAACAACCATCATACTAGGACCTATCGGCCAAGCTCACAATGCTGTGTCGGGATGGCAACATCAACAAGGCGTGCAACATCAAGGGAAACCAAAAGTGTGACGAGGTGTCGCGCACCCAGCCCTAACGGGCAATGCTAATGTCGGGTAGAAGAGCAACGCCCGTCACAAGGGGCATATCGGGCAAGGTTATACCACAAGAGGTATCGTCCAAGGGTTCATCTCAAACTATCATCATAGACCTATTGTCCAGCCATCCAAACCATGGTCTAACGGCCGTCACAGGGCAAAGTGATGGTGTGACGCCCGTCACAGAGACCAGGTATCATCCACCACCATCACTTCATGTGTCGCTCAAAGGTCTATGTCAAGAGGGCTGTCGAGCATCACCTCCCCACACTCATAACGACTAAGGTATCACTCACAAGATCAACATCTACATCGAGCACAAGGGCACCCAAAACCCTACAGGGTCGAGAAAATGGCTCACCTCAATTGACTAGGAAAGAGGGGTCTTGCACATCAACTATCCTGAAATGGCAACAAGGAAAACCCTAGAAAGAACCACCACTATTACCAAGCTCACCCTTCTAGTCCATGGTGAGAGGAGAGTGTTGCTCAAGCAACTAGAACACAAGCTCACCTCTCAACTTAAACGAGAGAGGGGTGTTGCTCATGATGCTAGGGATCGAGCTCACTCCTCAAGACCTAGGAGAGAAGAGAGTATTGCTCACTAAGGAACCCTAGAACACATGGTTTGGCCAACAAGAACAACTAGGCAAGGAACAAAGCTAGTAACATATAAGAACATTAAAGGAGGTAGTATAGTTAGGGTTAGGAGTTATGCAACCCGCCTTAAGCAAGCTCCAAGCTCCAAGGAAGAAGAAAGCTCCAAGGAAGGATCGGACACCAAGCTAGATCCTCCAAGGGTGTCGCCCACCAAGCTTGTAAGGGAGAAGGGTATCGTGCATCAAGGTAGAGGAGAAAACCAAGAGACTAAAGGATCCCTAGAAAGAGGAAAAGAACACATATATAGAAAGGAAGGGAGGAGAAAACAAAGTAGAACTAAGCAAGGTGTCTTCCTCCTAGGGACACTTGTCCTAGTGCACGAGCCACCACTGTAGCAAGCCCTAAACACATGTCCAAGGCTATTGCCACATGCAAGCATCAAGCACCAAGTGTCCACTAGTGGGGACACAAACGAGGTCAAAGCTTGGTCAAAGGTCATGGGTGACACACCTCATGGGCGACACACCCCATGGGCGACACACCCCATGGGCGACACACTCCCTTTTTTTCCGATACAAGGTGCAACCAAACCAAAGCAAGGCACCTCAAGGCCCAAAAAAGCTCAACCAATCCCAACAGAACTTCAAGCAACGGGCCCAAGCCTTGCTCTCTACACTAGAGGAAGCAAAGAGAGAGAGAAACACCTCACAAGGTGGCAAACTTGCCCACAAACCCTAGACTTGGGTTATTTGCAAGTAGCACCTCCAACTCTCAACAGAGCTCAAACAAACCCTAATCACTACTAAAGGTGATTAGCAAGCAACAAAGCACCAGGGTTAAGCAAAGCGAACAGGGAAAACCCTAAATGAAGGTCAGGGTCCTTATAAGCTAACCCCCTTCAAGGGATTTCGTCCCCGAAATCCGAAGAGAAAAGCGAGGGATACTTCCTCCTCATCTCTTCCTTAAACTCCCACGTGGCTTCCTCAATGCCAGGATGATGCCAAAGAACCTTCACAAGAACCAGGTCCTTCCTCTTCAACTTCTTAACCCTTCTGTCAAGGATCGCTACAGGTCCTTCCTCGTAGGTCACATCTTCATCAAGCTCAATTTCGATTGTCTGTATCACTGTTCCTGTATCCGGATGACTTTTCTTCAGCATACTGACATGGAACACTGGATGTAACCTGTGCAACTCTGGCGGTAGCTCTAACTCATAAGCTACCTTGCCAACTCGTGCTATGACTGGGTAAGGCCCCATATATCTGGGAGCTAACTTACCATTTCGACCAAACCTTAGCACACCTTTCAACGGTGAGACCTTAAGATACACCTTGTCTCCTACCTGGAACTCCAAAGGCCATCGACGATTGTCTGCATAAGACTTCTGCCTGTCCTGTGCCACTTTCAACTGTTGTTGTATTACTTTGATCTTTTCTGTTGTCTGCCGAACTAACTCAGGACCCAAAAGCTGATATTCACCAGACTCATACCAACACAAAGGAGATCTGCACTTCCTTCCATACAAAGCCTCATAAGGAGCCATGTCAATGCTCCGCTGATAACTGTTGTTGTAGGCAAACTCTATCAAACTAAGATGTACATCCCAGTTGCCTAGAAACTGTAAAACACAAGCTTAGAGGAGATCTTCCAAAGTCTGAATGGTCATCTCCGACTGTCCATCTGTCTGTGGGTGGAAGGCGGTACTGAATCTCAATTGTGTTCCCAATTCTTTGTGCAACTGTTCCCACAAACGACTCGTGAACTGGGGACCTCTGTCGGAAACTATCGTTGCTGGCACACCATGTAACTGTACTATCTCATCCACATATACTTGAATGAGCTTTTTGGCTGTATACGTTGTCTTTACTGGTAGGAAATGAGCAGACTTCGTCAATCTGTCCACTATCACCCAAATGGAATCATGATTCCTAGTTGTCCTGGGTAGACCAACTAAGAAATCCATGGTTATATGATCCCATTTCCACTGTGGTATCGGTAAGGGTTGCAACGTACCTGCCGGCTTCTGATGTTCAGCCTTCACTTGCTGACATACCTCACATCTAGCCACGAACTCAGCTACATCTTTCTTCAATCCGGGCCACCAATACAAATCCTTCAGGTTATGACACATCTTGGTGACACCTGGATGCATAGCATACATCGACATGTGTGCTTCCTCGAGCAATAACTTTCGCGGATCATCTGCATCTGGAACCACCATCCTATCACGATAGCAAACTAGCCCATCCTCAGACTCATGGAACCCATCACACTTTTCACTGCCGAACTCTGATCTGATTAACTGTACCGCATCATCTGTTTGCTGTGCATCTTTGATCTGCTGCCTCAATGTAGGCTTGAATTGCATTTGTGCTAAAAGTCCAGCTAACAAAGAAACTTCCATCTGCACATTCATCTATCGCAAAGAAACAAACATATCTCGTCTATTGCGTACCAGTGAACTCAATTGTGCCTTCTTCTTTGTAGAAAGAGAAGAAGACTTTCAGCTAAGTGTATCAGCTACCACATTCGCCTTACTAGGATGATACTCGATAGTGCACTCGTAATCATTGATTAACTCCATCCATCGATGCTGTCGCATGTTCAACTCATGCTGCGGAAAGATTTACTTCATATTCTTATGATCCGTAAAGATTTGACACACTTCCCCATACAGATAGTGCCTCCAAATATTTAACGCATGAACCACAACTGCCAACTCCAAATCATGAGTCGAATAGTTCTCCTCGTGTTTCTTAAGCTGTCGCGAAGCAAAAGAAACCACATGATCTTCCTGCATTAGCACACAACCTAAACCTTTCTTGGAAGCATCGCAGAAAACAACATAGCCCTTCACAGGCTCTGGAAGGATTAACACTGGAGCAATGGTCAGCTTCTCCTTCAAGCTTTGGAAGGCTTGCTGTAAGAGATCATCCCAAACAAAAGGTACATCCTTCCTAGTCAACTTCATTATTGGCAACACAATCACACTAAAGTCCTTGATAAACCTCCGGTAGTAACCTGCTAAACCTAGGAAAATACGAACTTCAGTCGGCGTCTTCGGCTGCTCCTATTCTACAACAGACTCCACCTTCTTCGGGTCTACTTTGACTCCTTCAACAGATATTGCATGACCCAAGAAAGTCACTTCTAACAACCAAAACTCACACTTACTGAACTTGGCATACAGCTAGTGTTGGCGAAGAAGAGTCAACGCTCGTCGAAGATGTTGCTCATGCTCTTGCCTGTCCTGACTATAGATCAAGATGTCATCTATAAAGACTACAACAAACTGGTCTAAGAACGGACGGAACACTCTGTTCATCAGGTCCATAAAAGTAGTAGGTGCATTGGTTAGCCCAAATGGCATAACCACAAACTCGAAGTGACCATACCTCATCCTAAAAGTAGACTTTGGTAAGTCATCTGCCTTAATCCTCAACTGATGATATCCAGACCGTAGATCGATCTTCGAAAACACTATCGCCCCACACAACTGATTAAATAGATCATCTATCCTCAGCAACGGGTACTTATTCTTGATCGTGACCTTGTTCAACTGCCGGTAATCTATACACAATCGCATCGATCCATCCTTTTTCTTGACTAACAAAACTAGAGCACCCCACGGCGACGTACTCGGTCGGATGAAACCTTTCTCCAATAATTCTTGCAACTGCTTCTTTAGCTCTGCCATCTCCACTGGAGCCATCCTATACGGTGTCTGTGCAACTGGTTGTGTTCCTGGTACCAGATTGATCTCGAAATCAATCTCCCGGGGCGGAGGAACACCAGGAAACTCCTCAGGAAACACGTCGGAAAACTCTCGAACAACTGACACCTCCTCGAGACTAGGACCCTTTACCTTGGTAGCTACAACGGTATCCACCACGTGATCTAAGAACACCTCACATCCTTGCCGTAGCAACTTCTCTGCCACCATCGCTAATACTAAGTATGTCAGAAGAATCTTCCTATCTCCCTGGAAGATCCACTTCTCTCCGGCATCATCAAACACCGCCTGCTTGGAACCACAGTCCAAAACAACCTTATACTTCTCTAAGGTATCCATTCCAAGGATAACATCGAAACCATGCATATCAAGTGGTATAAGATCCACTTGTATACATTGTCCCGAAAAAGACAAGACACAAGATGAACATTCTTCTCGAAGCATCGAGGAACCATCAAGAGGGGTTTCTAACAACAAACTATCTTTCTTACACCTAAAATGTAAACGACCGTTTTCAAGCATACTATAGGCGATAAAAGAGTGTGTAGCACCCGGGTCAACCAGAACTGATATAAAGCAAGAAGAAGACATTACAGAATGAAATAACTCCATCTGACCTGTCACCACTCGTGGGTTGACTATCGCCTCTGGCTGATTCATAGCATAGAATCGAGCCGTTGCTTGCTATCCACGTCCTCTGCTCCCTTGAGCAGACGATCCAGCTTGCGACGCTTGACCGCGTCCTCGTCCTCTGCTACCGCTAGGCTGCTGTCTATCTGGTCCTTGTTGATTCTGTCTTGGCTGCTGCATCACTTCAACCTCTTTATTCGGGCAATGTAACTTGAGATGCCCGGTCTGACCACAAAGATAGCATGCCCTATCTTCAAACCGTGGCCTAAATGGTCCTGTCACTGCTACTGAAGCTGTACTATGTGCCTTAGATGGCGAAGAAACATAACCTCTTCCCTTACTCGGAGACCACTGCGACGGTGCACTGGAACCTCTCATCACAAAAGGTGTTGAAAACCTAGGCTTCTTGAAGCCACCAAACCTCTGGCCCTGGAACTGAGCAGGCCTCTTCTTAGACATGGATTCTCTTTTCTCCCTAACTGACCTTTCAATCCTCTAGACGGATTCCACAAACGTAGCAAACCACTCTCTATTTTCCAATGTAGAAATATGTATTGTTAATTCAGAACTCAGACCCTTCTCGAAACGTCTGATCCGCTCCTCATCTATCGCTGCCATATGAGGACAAAACCTCAACAGGTCCATGAACTTAGCCTCATACTCAGTTATGTTCATCGTTCCTTGTCGTAGGCGCTCGAACTGACTGATCTTCTCATCCAGATACATCTTCGGAAAGTATCTGCTGACGAACTAGCATTGTTCCTTGTCCCAACCGATTGCCTCACCAGGTCGCTTCTCTTCCTCGATGGTCCACCAGTGACCATCACTACCTTTCATAAGGTAGACAACGTGCTTTACTTTGTCTGCTTCGGGGATGTCGAGGATCCGGAAAGCCTTCTCAAGACTTGTTAGCCACAGATCTGCATTCGTTGGATCAGCCGTTCCAGCATAATCCGAAGCTCTGACTCGGCGAAGCCACTCGAAGGTCTTCCCAATACCCGATGCTTCTCCATGGGGAGCCTGTGCTCGTGGAGGAGGCACTGGCAATCGCTCAACCATGAGATTCATCATAGCCATCATCTGCCCCATAAGCTGTTGATAGGCAGGATCTTCAAGAATGGCTGGGTTAGGTTGGGGGACCTTTGGCACCCGATCTTCATGTGCCTGACCCTCAGCTCCATCAACTGATGCAACATCGCTATACTCAGGAGCATGTTCTTCATGGTTCCCATACATCTTGACTTCTCTTCTGCTGGGGGTAGAAGATGATTGTAAGAAAATCTGGACAACTCACAAGAACAGACTCACCCTAGTCCTAAATCCATGTAGACTCAGCGAACCTAGAGTTCTGATACCAAAACTTGTGGCAACACATCCCACTATCACATAGACAGCGAGGTGTTACACAAAAATGTGCAGAAAACACCATAACCACAGATTACCAAAAACACAGGTTAATTAAAACCGATTGCGGAAAGCTGATAAACTGAGAAACTATTACATATAGGTCCTCGTCCTGCAAAAAAACATGTTATATAAACATTTACGAGCCCTGATATGTGTCCACAGCTTAGACAACAGCGGTCTTGTCATCACATGAGTTCATCACCTGTTAAATATATACATAAAGGCTATTCATACCATCAAGCTTACCTGACTGTAAGGAAGACATATCATTAACTATCTCTTTATGGAACATAAGATTATAAGATCTTCTCGCATAACATGAGGAACATATAAGTAACTGTATGTATAATAAGGTTAACTACGCAAGCAAGGCCTCAACCAATGTTCCGTGTTTTTCCTTAAGCAATAAATACTATGCGGCTGGATTACATATTTTTATGCCCTGAGGAAGTGAACCGTACCGTTCAAATCCAACCGACGGCTGCGAAACCTGGAGCAGTGCCATACAAGGTCAATGGAAGAGTTGTACTCCACGACCTCCAACCTCGTAGTCAGTGCACGAGTACAACACAAGTAGGACCGCAGTCTCATGCTGAAGTGGTCTTAGCCACAGGGTCAGCTCCATAGGCTACCCATCCTCTAGCCCGCCTTGGTATAGGTCACGACGCTAGTATATCTGAGCCACATGCCTATTCACCGTGCTTTAAGCCATGAACGCATTCATGCTCCACATATCACATATCCTGAGATATGGGTCTGTTCACCATGCTCTTCACATACCCCAAGTCTGCAACCAAAGCTGCACTCAAACCCTCACTATTTTAGGCTAGGAGAAACCTCACATACTCAACAATATGCGCTTCGGGTTAACCCGTAGGAGAAACCATTTCACCATCACCAGCTCCTGACGATGCTGGATCTATGGCCAGGGCAACTACATGATATATTCCACTATGATTAATTAATATCTTTTATATGGATTGAAAGATTCAACCAAGTTATATTACATGTAAACTATAACAGGAAATAAACAACATAAAACTCAATGTTATGCTTTTATTGTAATCACATCATCCTGATCCATCACAAGGATTCAACAGTACATGTTATCACTTGGCCTCTTGTCAATCATCTAGATCCATCTCAAGGATCATCACATACCATGGGATCTCAATCCCTCATCACATAGTGCCACTGCCTCTCAAGGCTTACATTATTATCATGGGATAGAAATCCCCAGTACTTAGTCATGTACATCATACAGATTATTTCGACATCAAGAGTAACAGTCCCAGCAGAGTTACTACACATGTACATATACCTCATAGCCCTTTTTAGCTGGCTAAGCATCACCTGCATGATTAGTAACAACAATCATAGGCTTCAATAGTAGTACCATACTATCAGTATAAGGTGACAGTTGATGATTATATACCATCTTAATCGAACATCAACTTATGATCATATGCATAAGGTACATCACTAAGCAAACCATATTACATGCTTACCCTTATTCTCCTCAGCATTTACAGATAATCAAGGTAATCTCATTCATGTGTATAGTAATGCACAGATAAATGAACAAGCTTTAGTATAACGAATGCTATTAAGCATTCAAGGAGTCACCATCATTTTAATAAGGATATAATGCATCATAACGGCTTTCCTCACTAAGAGCACCAAGAACCCTCACTAAAGGTTGTATTGGGCAGCATGCCCTCACCTATTGTTCATCTCATAGTGTTCCTCATATAACAGACATCATACTAGGACCTATCGGTCAAGCTCACAATGTTGTGTCGGGCTGGCAACAGCAACAAGGCGTGCAACAACAAGGGAAACCAAAAGTGTGACGGGGTGTCGGGCACCCAGCCCTAACGGGCAATGCTTATGTCGGGCAGCAGAGCAACGCCCGTCACAAGGGGCATATCAGGCAAGGTTATACCACAAGAGGTATCGTCCAAGGGTTCATCTCAAACTATCATCACATACCTATTGTCCAACCATCCAAACCATGGTCTAACGGCCGTCACAGGGCAAAGTGATGGTGTGACGCCCGTCACAGAGACTAGGTATCATCCACCACCAACACTTCATGTGTCGCTCAAAGGTCTAGGTCAAGAGGGTTGTCGGGCAGCACCTCCCCACACTCATAATGACCAAGGTATCACTCACAAGATCAACATCTACCTCGAGCACAAGGGCACCCAAAACCCTAAAGGGTCGAGAAAATGGCTCACCTCAATCGACTAGGAAGGAGGGGTCTTTCACATCAACTATCCCCAAACGGCAACACAAGGAAAACCCTAGAAAGAACCACCACTATCACCAAGCTCACCCTTCTAGTCCATGGTGAGAGGAGAGTGTTGCTCAAGCAACTAGAACACAAGCTCACCTCTCAACTTAAACGAGAGAGGGGTGTTGCTCATGATGCTAGGGCTCGAGCTCACTCCTCAAGACCTAGGAGAGAAGAGAGTATTGCTCACTAAGGAACCCTAGAACACATGGTTCGGCCAACAAGAACAACTAGGCAAGGAACAAAGCTAGTCACATATAAAAACATGAAAGGAGGTAGTATAGTTAGGTTTAGGAGTTATGCAACCCGCCTTAAGCTAGCTCCAAGCTCCAAGGAAGAAGAAAGCTCCAAGGAAGGATCAGCCACCAAGCTAGCTCCTCCAAGGGTGTCGTCCACCAAGCTTGCAAGGGAGAAGGGTATCGTGCACCAAGGTAGAGGAGAAAACCAAGAGACTAAAGGATCCCTACCAAGAGGAAAAGAACACATATATAGAAGGGAAGGGAGGAGAAAACAAAGTAGAACTAAGCAAGGTGTCTTCCTCCTAGGGACACTTATCCTAGTGCACAAGCCACCACTTTAGAAAGCCCTAAACACATGTCCAAGGCTATTGCCACATGCAAGCATCAAGAACCAAGTGTCCACTAGTGGTGACACAAACGAGGTCAAAGCTTGGTCAAAGGTCATGGGCGACACACCTCATGGGCGACACACCCCATGGGCAACACACTCCCTTTTTGGCCGATACAAGGTGCAACCAAACCAAAGCAAGGAACCTCAAGGCTCAAAAAAGCTCAACCAAGCCCAACAGAACTTCAATCAATGGGCCCAAGCCTTCCTCTCTACACTAGAGGAAGCAAAGAGAGAGAGAAACACCTCACAAGGTGGCAAACTTGCCCACAAACCCTAGACTTGGGTTATTTGCAAGTAGCACCTCCAACTCTCAACAAAGCTCAAAAAAACCCTAATCACTAGTAAAGGTGATTAGCAAGCAAAAAAGCACCAGGGTTAAGCAAAGAAAATAGGGAAAACCCTAAATGAAGGTCAGGGTCCTTATAAGCTAACCCCCTTCAAGGGATTTCATCCCCGAAATCCGAAGAGAAAAGCGAGGGATACTTCCTCCTCATCTCTTCCTTAAGCTCCCACGTGGCTTCCTCAATGCCACGATGATGCCAAAGAACCTTCACAAGAACCAGGTCCTCCCTCTTCAACTTCTTAACCATTCTGTCAAGGATCGCCATAGGTCCTTCCTCATAGGTCACATCTTCATCAAGCTCAACTTCGATTGGCTGTATCACTGTTCCTGTATCCGGATGACTTTTCTTCAGCATACTAACATGGAACACTGGATGTAACTTGTGCAACTCCGGCGGCAGCTCTAACTCATAAGCTACCTTGCCAACTCGTGCTATGACTGGGTAAGGCCCCATATATCTGGGAGCTAACTTACCCTTTCGACCAAACCTTAGCACACCTTTTCACGGCGAGACCTTAAGATACACCTTATCTCCTACCTAGAACTCCAAAGGCCATCAACGATTGTCTGCATAAGACTTCTTCCTGTCCTGTGCCACTTTCAACTGTTGTTGTATTACTTTGATCTTTTCTGTTGTCTGCTGAACTAACTCAGGACCCAAAAGCTGATATTCACCAGACTCATACCAACACAAAGGAGATCTGCACTTCCTTCCATACAAAGCCCCATAAGGAGCCATGTCAATGCTCCGCTGATAACTGTTGTTGTAGGCAAACTCTATCAAACTAAGATGTACATCCCAGTTGCCTAGAAACTGCAAAACACAAGCTCAGAGGAGAGCTTCCAAAGTCTGAATGGTCATCTCCGACTGTCCATCAGTCTGTGGGTGGAAGGCGGTACTGAATCTCAACTGCGTTCCCAACGTTTTGTGCAACTGTTCCCAGAAATTACTCATGAACTGGGGACCTCTGTCGGAAACTATCGTTGCTGGCACACCATGTAATTGTACTATCTCATCCACGTATACTTGAGCGAGCTTTTCAGCTGTATACGTTGTCTTTACTGGTAGGAAATGAGCAGACTTCGTCAATCTGTCCACTATCACCCAAATGGAATCATGATTCCTAGTTGTCCTGGGTAGACCAACTAAGAAATTCATGGTTATATGATCCCATTTCCACTTTGGTATCGGTAAGGGTTGCAACGTACCTGTCGGCTTCTGATGTTCATCCTTCACTTGCTGACATACCACACATCTAGCCACGAACTCAGCTACATCTTTCTTCAAGCCGGGCCACCAATACAAATCCTTCAGGTTATGACA
Source organism: Alisma plantago-aquatica (assembly GCA_963693085.1). Lineage (NCBI taxonomy): Eukaryota > Viridiplantae > Streptophyta > Magnoliopsida > Alismatales > Alismataceae > Alisma > Alisma plantago-aquatica. Next base: position 59,792,076 of record OY856409.1, read on the forward strand.
CATCTTGGTGACACCTGGATGCATAACATACATCGACATGTGTGCTTCCTCGAGCAATAACTTTCGCAGATCATCTGCATCTGGAACCACCATCCTATCACGATAGCAAACTAGCCCATCCTCAGACTCATGGAACCCATCACGCTTTTCACTGCCGAACTCTGATCTGATTAACTGTACCGCATCATCTGTTTGCTGTGCATCTTTGATCTGCTGCCTCAACGTAGGCTTGACTTGTATTTGTGCTAAAAGTCCATCTAACAAAGAAACTTCCATATGCACATTCATCTGTCACAAAGAAACAAACATATCCCGTCTATTGCATACCAGGGAACTCAACTGTGCCTTCTTCTTTGTAGAAAGAGAAGAAGACTTTCGGCTAAGCGCATCAGCTACCACATTCGCCTTACCAGGATGATACTCGATAGTGTAGTCGTAATCATTGATTAACTCCATCCATCGATGCTGTCGCATGTTCAACTTATGCTGCGAAAAGATGTACTTCAGATTCTTATGATCCGTAAAGATTTGACACACTTCCCCATACATATAGTGCCTCCAAATCTTTAACGCATGAACCACTGCTGCCAACTCCAAATCAAGATTCAGAGAGTTCTCATCGTGTTTCTTAAGCTTTCGCGAAGCAAAATAAACCACATGATCTTCTTGCATTAGCACACAATCTAAACCTTTCTTGGAAGCATCGCAGTAAACAACATAGCCCTTCCCAGGCTCTGGAAGGATTAACACTGGAGCACTGGTCAGCTTCTCCTTCAAGCTTTGGAAGGCTTGCTGGAAAAGATCATCCCAAACAAAAGGTACATTCTTCCTAGTCAACTTTGTTATTGGCAACGCAATCACACTAAAGTTCTTGATAAACCTCCGGTAGTAACCTGCTAAACCCAGGAAACTACGAACTTTAGTCAGCGTCTTCGGCTGCTCCCATTCTGCAACGGACTCCACCTTCTTCGGGTCTACTTTGACTCCTTCAGCAGATATCACATGACCCAAGAAAGTCACTTCTTCCAACCAGAACTCACACTTACTGAACTTGACATACAGCTGGTGTTGGCGAAGAAGAGTCAACGCTCGTCGAAGATGTTGCTCATGCTCTTGCCTGTCCTGACTATAGATCAAGATGTCATCTATAAAGACTACAACAAACTGATCTAAGAACGGATGGAACACTCTATTCATCAGGTCCATGAAAGCAACAGGTGCATTGGTTAGCCCAAATGGCATAACCACAAACTCGAAGTGACCATACCTCATCCTAAAAGTAGACTTTGGTATGTTGTCCGCCTTAATCCTCAACTGATGATATCCAGACCGTAGATCGATCTTCGAAAACACTGTCGCACCACACAACTGATCAAATAGATCATCTATCCTCGGCAACGAGTACTTATTCTTGATCGTGACCTTGTTCAACTGTCGGTAATCTATACACAATCACATCGATCCATCCTTTTTCTTGACGAACAAAACTGGAGCACCCCACGGCGACGTACTCGGTCGGATGAAACCTTTCTCCAATAAATTTTGCAACTGTTTCTTCAGCTCTGCCATCTCCACTGGAGCCATCCTATACGGTGTCTGTGCAACTGGTTGTGTTCCTGGTACCAGATTGATCTCGAAATCAATCTCCCGGGGAGGAGGAACACCAGGAAACTCCTCAGGAAACACGTCGGCAAACTCTCAAACAACTGACACCTCCTCGAGACTAGGACCCTTCACCTTGGTAGCTACAATGGTATCCACCACGTGAGCTAAGAACGCCTCACATCCTTGCCGTAGGAACTTCTCTGCCACCATCGCTGATACAAAGAATGTCAGAAGAATCTTCCTATCTCCCTGGAAGATCCACTTCTCTCCGACATCATCAAACACCGCCTGCTTGGAACCACAGTCCAAAACAACCTTATACTTCTCTAAGGTATCCATTCCAAGGATAACATCGAAACCATGCATATCAAGTGGTATAAGATCCACTTGTATACATTGTCCCGAAAAAGACAAGACACAAGATGAACATTCTTCTCGAAGCATCGAGGAACCATCAAGAGGGGTTTCTAACAACAAACTATCTTTCTTACAACTAACAGGTAAACTACCGTTTTCAAGCATACTATAGGCGATAAAAGAGTGTGTAGCACCCGGGTCAACCAGAACAAATATAAAGAAAGAAGAAGACATATCAGAATGAAATAACTCCATCTGACCTGTCACCACTCGCGGGTTGACTATTGCCTCCGGCTGATTCATAGCATAGAATCAAGCCATTGCTTGCTGTCCACATCCTCTGCTCCCTTGATCAGACGATCCAGCTTGCGACGCTTGACTGCGTCCTCGTCCTCTGCTACTGCTAAGCTACTATCTATCTGGTCCTTGTTGATTCTGTCTTGGCTACTGCATCACTTCAACCTCTTTATTCGGGCAATGTAATTTGAGATGCCCGGTCTGACCACAAAGATAGAGTGGCCTAAATGGTCCTGTCACTGCCACTGAAGCTGTACTATGTGCCTTAGATGGCGAAGAAACATAACCTCTTCCCTTACTCGGAGACCACTGCGATGGTGCACTGGAACCTCTCATCACAGAAGGTGTTGAAAACCTGGGCTTCTTGAAGACACCAAACCTCTGGCCCTGGAACTGAGCAGGCCTCTTCTTAGACATGGATTCTCTTTTCTCCCTTACTGACCTTTCAATCCTCTGGACGGTTTCCACAAACGTAGCAAACCGCTCTCTGTTTTCCAATGCAGAAATATGTGTTGTTAATTCAGAACTCAGACCCTTCTTGAAATGTCTGATCCGCTCCTCATCTGTCGCTGCCATATGAGGACAAAACCTCAACAGGTCCATGAACTTAGCCTCATACTCAGTTATGTTCATCGTTCCTTGTCACAAGCACTTGAACTGACTGATCTTCTCATCCAGATATGTCTTCGGAAAGTATCTGCTGACAAACTTGCGTCGAAAAACTTCCCAACCGATCGCCTCACCAGGTCGCTTCTCTTCCTCGATGGTCTACCAGTGACCAACACTACCTTTTAGAAGGTAGACAGCGTGCTTTACTTTGTCTGCTTTGGGGATGTCGAGGATCCGGAAAGCCTTCTCAAGACTTGTCATCCACAGATCTGCATTCGCTGGATCAACCGTTCCAGCATAATCCGAAGCTCCGACTCGGAGAAGCTGCTCAAAGGTCTTCCCAATAGCTGATGCTTCTCCATGGGGAGCCTGTGCTCGTGGAGGAGGCACTGGCAATCGCTCAACCATGAGATTCATCATAGCCATCATCTGCCCCATAAGCTGTTGATAGGAAGGATGTTCAAGAATGGTTGGGTTAGGTTGGGGGACCTCAGGCACCCGATCTTCATGTGCCTGACCATCAACTCCATCAACTGATGCAGCATCGCTATACTCAGGAGCATATTCTTCATGGTTCCCAGACATCTTGACTTCTCTTCTGTTGGGGGTAGAAGATGATTGTAAGAAAATCTGGACAACTCACAAGAAAAGAATCACCCTAGTCCTAAATCCCTGTAGACTCAGCGAACCTAGAGTTCTGATACCAAAACTTGTGGCAACACATCCCACTATCACATAGACAGCGAGGTGTTACACAAAAATGTGCAGAAAACACCATAACCACAGATTACCAAAAACACAGGTTAATTAAAACCGATTGCGGAAAGCTGATAAACTGAGAAACTATTACATATAGGTCCTCGTCCTGCAAAAAAACATGTTATATAAACATTTACGAGCCCTGATATGTGTCCACAGCTTAGACAACAGCGGTCTTGCCATCACATGAGTTCATCACCTGTTAAATATATACATAAAGGCCCACATCCGGCCAACAACAGAATATACAAAGGATCAACATCCATACATCGTGAAACAACGTCAAAATGCTCCCAAGGACCTGAGAGTACAGGGATGACTCTAGACTCTACTACAGAACGTCAAAACAGCAACATATCCATCTCTTGCCTTCTACTGCTCGTCTTACTGCTTGACTAAAACTCCGCGACCACCACCAGATCTAGCTCGAACACCTAAAAACCAGCAGGGTGAGACAATCGAACATTGTCCCAGTGAGAAACATAACTCCCCGCTGAAACTATAAAACCATAAGGAGAAAGCAAAAGCAGAAGATAAATAGTAAAACATAGAATAATAACAGTCTATGCAGCAAGGCTATTCGTACCATCAAGCTTACCAGACTGTATGGAAGACATATCATTAACTATCTCTTTATGGAACATAAGATTATAAGATCTTCTCGCATAACATGAGGAACATATAAGTAACTGTATGTATAACAAGGTTAACTACGCAAGCAAGGCCTCAACCAATGTTCCGTGTTTTGCCTTAAGCAATAAATACTATGCGGATGGATTACGTATATTTATGCCCTGAGGAAGTGAACCGTACCGTTCAAATCCAACCGACGGCTGCGAAACCTGGAGCCGGTGCCATACAAGGTCAATTGAAGAGCCGAACTCCACGACCTCCCACCTCGTGGTCAGTGCATAAGTACAACACAAGCAGGACCAAAGTCTCATGCTAAAGTGGTCTTAGCCACAGGGTCAGCTCCATAGGCTACCCATCCTCTAGCCCGCCTTGGTACAGGTCACGACGCTAGTATATCTGAGCCACGGGCCTGTTCACCGTGCTTTGAGCCATGAACACATTCATGATCCACATATCACATATCCTGAGCCATGGGCCTGTTCACCATGCTCTTCACATACCCCGAGTCTGCAACCAAAGCTGCACTCGAACCCTCACCATTTTAGGCTAGGAGAAACCTTGCATACTCAACAATATGCACTTCAGGTTAACCCGTAGGAGAACCCATTTCACCATCACCAGCTCCTGACGATGATGGATCTATGGCCAGGGCAACTACATGATATATTACACTGTAATTAATTAATATATTTTATATGGATTGCAAGATTCAACCAAGTTATATAACATGTAAACTATAATAGGAAATAAACAGCATAAAACTCAATGTTATGCTTTTATTATAATCACATCATCCTGATCCATCACAAGGATTCAACAATACATGCTTTCACTTGGCCTCTTGTTAATCATCCATATCCATCTCAAGGATCATCACATACCATGGGATCTCAATCCCTCATCACATAGTGCCACTGCCTCTCAAGGCTTACATTATTATCATGAGATAGCAATCCCCAGTACTTAGTCATGTACATCATACAGATTATTTCAACATCAAGAGTAACAGTCCCATCAGAGTTACTACACATGTACATATACCTCATAGCCCTTTTTAGCTGGCTAAGCATCACCAGCATGATTAGTAACAACAATCATAGGATTCAATAGTAGTACCATACTATCAGTATAAGGTGACAGTTGATGATTATATACCATCTTAATCGAACATCAACTTATGATCATATGCATAAGGTACATCACTAAGCAAACCATATTACATGCTTACCCTTATTCTCCTCAGCATTTACAAATAATCAAGGTAATCTCATTCATGTGTATAGTAATGCACAGATAAATGAACAAGCTTTAGTATAACGAATGCTATTAAGCATGCAAGGAGTCACCATCATTTTAACAAGGATATAATGCATCATAACGGCTTTCCTCACTAGGAGCACCAAGAACCCTCACTAAAGGCTGTATCGGGCAGCATGCCCTCACCTATTGTTCATCTCATAGTGTTCCTCATATAACGACCATCATACTAGGACCTATCGGCCAAGCTCACAATGCTGCGTCGGGCTAGAAACAGCAACAAGGCGCGCAACAGCAAGGGAAACCAAAAGTGTGACGGGGTGTCGGGCACCCAGCCCTAACGGGAAACGCTTATGTCGGGCAGTAGAGCAACGCCCATCACAAGGGGCATATCGGGCAAGGTTATACCACAAGAGGTATCGTCCAAGGGTTCATCTCAAACTATCATCACAGACCTATTGTCCAGCCATCCAAACCATGGTCTAACGGCCGTCACAGGGCAAAGTGACGGTGTGACGCCCGTCACAGAGACCAGGTATCGTCCACCACCAGCACTTCATGTGTCGCTCAAAGGTCTAGGTCAAGAGGGCTGTCGGGCAGCACCTCCCCACACTCATAACGACCAAGGTATCACTCACAAGATCAACATCTACCTCGAGCACAAGGGCATCCAAAACCCTAAAGGGTCGAGAAAATGGCTCACCTCAATCGACTAGGAAAGAGGGGTCTTGCACATCAACTATCCCCAAATGGCAACACAAGGAAAACCCTAGAAAGAACTGTTGACTCAAGGTCAATTAGGTCAATGTTGACTCACGTCTAAATTGACTAAACCCTTGTTTTGATGATGACTAACCATTCCACATATTGGTGTCTAATGCTTCTACATTGAGTGATTTCAGATTAGGTTTAGACACACTCCAAATGCCCTAACTTGCGCATATCAAATTGGAGAAAAGACAAGTCAAAATAGCTACAAGTGTGCAATTTGGGATCTCTATGTAAATGACCTTAGAATTGCTTTGTAATCACTTGTAATGATTGTATGACTTGTAATTAAGCTTAGAAAAATTATTGGGACACAAAAATCCATCATTTGTACGGTTAAACGAAAATTCCAAAATACCCATAACAGGGATTTTATCGGCCGAATTCCAAACTCGGCCGATCCATATATTCTGGGATTTTTGTTGGAATCGGCCGAGTTACAAACTCATCCGATTCACCGTTCGGTCGAGTTCTAGCTAGGAAACTCGACCGATCCACTAATCGGTCCAAGTCTGGAAATGGACCGATCGGTCGAGTTTCTCAAAGGAAACTCGGCCGACAGTCTAGCTTTCAGCCTTGTCTTTTAGTGGTTCGGCCGAATTGCCTTTATAGAAACTCGGACGATCAGACTGTACTGGAATGCAGAAAAAGCATTTCCAACCGTTGGAGACTTTGTTGGGACCCAAAATAGATCCGTTGCAACTTGTAAAACGGCTATTTTTCGTTCACAAGTGTTCCCAAAGGCTAAGAGGCATCCCCAGCTATAAATAGGACCCCTTGGGCTTCATTCCAAGGTTGAGCATTCACTATGAAGGTTCCTATTCTATAGTTGAGTGATCCTACAGCCTCCTCTCTCTCTCTAAGCTTAATCACTTGCTACATCTATTAGAGTGAGTAGGAAATCTGTAAGAGAGCCAGTCCTACATGTATATCTTGTGAGGCTCTCACTTCCACCACCTCCCTTCTATCATTCCTTACATGAAGATGAAGGTTCTCTCTCTTGTCCAAGAGAGGTGAAGAAGAACAAGGGAAGGAGTCCCTTGGTGAAGATCAAGGCTGAAGACTTGGAGCTAGAGTGGGTAAGCCCTTGGAGAAGGCAGAAGACTCAAGCTCAAGTGGGTAAGACCTTGGTGGAAAGCTTCTCCGAGTGAAGGTGAAGTCAAAGGCGGAAGATCCAAGAAGAGTGGGTAATTCCTACAAGGCCGAAGACTTGTGCAAGAGTGGGTAAGTCCTTGGAGAAGGCCGAAGACTCTTGCAAAGTGGGTAAGTCCTTGGTAAGGTTGAAGACTCTTTGTATTGGATAGGTAAGTCCTTTGTTGGGTCATGTATTGTATGTCTTATTAATGAATATAAGAGTGCAATTGGTTGAAGTCCTAGAGGTTGACCTCTCTAGGCAAGTGGACTGATACACTTCTAGTTTGAAGTGTGGAACCACTCTAAATAGCTTGTCTATATGTGTACGTTCAATATCTCTCATCCTTGCTATGCATGTTTTAGTTGCACTCAAATTACCTATTTAGCAACTTTATCTTTTCATATATCTTTAAGGTTTAAATGAGTTTTGTTTAAGTGCTTTCAACTCTATTCACCCCCCCTCTAGAGCATCTAAGTCATCCATCTAGGATCCAACAAGTGGTATCAGAGCGGGTCTTCTCCAAGCATACTTCCACAAGTAGGAGAATATGGGTGATTATGAAGATGGTCAACCTTCAAAGAGAGAAATAGAAGGAAACAAGAGTGAAAAAGGGATCACAAAGGCTCCATCAACAAATGAAAGCACTAGTGGAAGATCTAGTGAATTTGAAGATGGAAGATGCCATTGCGCCCTCATGACAAGCTCAACTAAAGATTTAAATGAGGTAAATTCAAGTGTTGAGATTCAAACAAATGCTTATCTTATTCAACTAAATGCTCTTAAATTTGCTAATTCTAGCTTGGTCGATAAGATTATGTTTTTAGAATCTCAACCTTCTATGACTATTTCATTTATAGAGCTTGCTTCTACTATTGTTTCTCTCTCTATTGTTTCTTATGATCTTAAATGTGCTTATGAGAGTCAAGAGATTACTTTGCAAGGAATAAGATGTGTAGATAAAGTTTATCCTTCAATGATGACTTGTCTTGTATATGAACTTGCTTCCTTGCATAGTAGTGTAATTGCTCTTGACGCTCATACTATCTTTTCTTATAGAGAGAAAGTTTTTGATGCTCTATATTGTGATAAAGATTCTTATATGACTAAAGATGTTTGCTTAGAAATCTATCTTGTGCATGCTAGAGATGATATGAATCTATTGTGTTTTACCTTTACTTCTCTTATGCATGACAATCATAGTTTGAGATCTTCTTTGCAAAGATTCTTTGGTGATAAAAAGAATCTTAATCAAATCCTAGACCATACTACCAAACAAATGGGTAGAGATGGCATTGGACTTGTCTGTAGCCCAAGGAATAACAAAGACAAAGGACCTTCATTTTTCAATGAAGAATCCTCCAGTTCCAAGGCTACGGGCACTTGTAATCATAGCAATGTTTTTGGTCATTATGCTACTTGTTGTCCTTTTAGGAAAGCACCCAAGAGCAATAGGACTTGGGTTGCTAAACTAACCCCTCCGGACCCAAAAATATGATTGGGGACCATTTCATCTTTCTTCTTATAGGTACTTGAAAATGGATTGAATTGAGCTGTTGAATTGCAAATTGAATTCTCAATCCACATGAAAGAAGAAAGGTGAGATGTTCAGAGGGTGACAACAAGTAGAAAAGCAATGGTAAGCACAAAGGTATTGTTTTATTGCTTATAACCTTTTCTAACTTGTTTTTGTCAAGTTAGTGTGCACTATACATATGGTTTTTGAGTCAAAAGTGGCATTTTGTGTTTCTCTTCACACTCTTGCTCAAAAATTGTTCCTAATGCTTCTATAGTGCATTACTAAATTGCTTAGACATGTTTGGATATGGTTTGTATTTTTAGCATGCCTCTAGATATGTTTTATGAAAAATATGTGCTTTTTCTACAGCAGTTTTGTCGGCCGAGTTTTGTCCTGTCTAAAACTCGACCGATAGGCACCAATGGGTGTTGCCAACACCTGCGATCGGCCGAGTTGCCAATACACAGAACTCGACCGATTACACTGTGCACAGAATATACATTTGGCTTATTGAATGAGAATTTCCCTCTCAAGTAGATTTTCTCAACCAATAGCCTTATTCTCTGGCACTCTCATTTGGTACCTTTATATATGCATATTGCCATGTTCTAAATTGCCTATCTTACATACAACTCTATCTCTCTAATTGCTCTAAATTGGTATATCTATATCGTGCAATTACTTGCCTTGAGTTGTTTTGCAGGTTTTGATGATGATCTCTTTGGATCTCTTGGTTGTGTCTAAAATTGCTTCCGTTGTGCTCTAACTTGCTACATCTATCTAGGTGTATATCTTGTTTTGATACAACCTTGAGGTTCATAGGGGTAATCATCTTATGGTAAGGATGCATATATAGTGAGTTATATCCTCTCATGCTTCTAAAATTGCATATCTCTTTGTTTGGATATATCTCTACATCTACTCATAGATTGCTCTTTGACTTGTGTATCTTTTGGTATCTCTTGCTATGATCTAGATCCTACTAGTAGTCCTAACTTGTGATATCATCTACTAATAGTTCACATACATGTAGTTCTAACCTTGTTTATAATTGGAATATTTGCTCATCTATATGATATGCTTGTATCTTGTCTCATATATGCTCAAGCCTGTTCCTTGAATTGCATATCTACTATCTTGAGTTGCTTGCATAACATTGTGATGCAGGGCACATAGAGCTACATTGTATGTAGAAATTGGAGTATTTTTGGATTTTATGCAGGTTTTGCTCCAATTTCAGTTTTTGCTGCAAGTATAGTGCTTTTTATGCAGAAACACCCTTCTGAGCAAGACTCATTGCTTTGCCATGAGCTCCGATGGTTTTTGGTCAAATTCCATCATCTTGAGGGTCAAAATTGTGATCTATTGTTTGTCTGCAGCACTTTATCTAGCATTTTTGGGATGTTCAAGTATATGCTTTAACTTGCTTATCTTTCTATGCTTGGACAAGCCCCTATCTGCGCTCTTCTACTCTCCTTATATATTTGTGTTATCTCCTTTCTCTTTAACAAGTGATGTTTCTTTTTTCTTCATAATCCCCACCTTTTTGAAATGACAAAGGGGGAGAAAGGTAATGTCTTCTTTTAAAAAGAGGAAGAAGGCATGTCTTACATGAAGAAGAGAAGTATGTTCATGTAAAGGGAGAAGGTAAATGGGAGAAGACATATATGTGTAGAACATATATGAGTAGAAGACATAGTTTCTATAAATGTTATGAAAGCTAACCATGCAGGAGAAATAGCATCAATTGAGGGGGAGTATGAGAACTCCATGTGCATCAATTGAGGGGGAGCATATGAGCTCAATCCTATTGAAACCCCTAGGTTTCTCCGAAGGTATGATTTTACGTACAAGCTTTCAATACATTTATGGAATGGTTTGTCATCTTCAAAAAGGGGGAGAATGTTGACTCAAGGTCAATTAGGTCAATGTTGACTCACGTCTAAATTGACTAAACCCTTGTTTTGATGATGACTAACCATTCCACATATTGGTGTCTAATGCTTCTACATTGAGTGATTTCAGATTAGGTTTAGACACACTCCAAATGCCCTAACTTACGCATATCAAATTGGAGAAAAGACAAGTCAAAATAGCTACAAGTGTGCAATTTGGGATCTCTATGTAAATGACCTTAGAATTGCTTTGTAATCACTTGTAATGATTGTATGACTTGTAATTAAGCTTAGAAAAATTATTGGGACACAAAAATCCATCATTTGTACGGTTAAACGAAAATTCCAAAATACCCATAACAGAGATTTTGTCGGCCGAATTCCAAACTCGGCCGATCCATATATTCTGGGATTTTTGTTGGAATCGGCCGAGTTACAAACTCAGCCGATTCACCGTTCGGTCGAGTTCTAGCTAGGAAACTCGGCCGATCCACTGATCAGTCCAAGTCTGGAAATGGACCGATCGGTTGAGTTTCTCAAAGGAAACTCGGCCGACAGTCTAGCTTTCAGCCTTGTCTTTTAGTGGTTTGGCCGAATTGCCTTTATAGAAACTCGGCCGATCAGACTGTACTGGAATGCAGAAAAAGCATTTCCAACCGTTGGAGACTTTGTTGGGACCCAAAATAGATCCGTTGCAACTTGTAAAACAGCTATTTTTCATTCACAAGTGTTCCCAAAGGCTAAGAGGCATCCCCAGTTATAAATAGGACCCCTTGGGCTTCATTACAAGGTTGAGCATTCACTATGAAGGTTCCTATTCTATAGTTGAGTGATCCTACAGCCTCCTCTCTCTCTCTAAGCTTAATCAAAGCTTAATCACTTGCTACATCTATTAGAGTGAGTAGGAAATTTGTAAGAGAGCTAGTCCTACATGTATATCTTGTGAGGCTCTCACTTCCACCACCTCCCTTCTATCATTCCTTACATGAAGATGAAGGTTCTCTCTCTTGTCCAAGAGAGGTGAAGAAGAACAAGGGAAGGAGTCCCTTGGTGAAGATCAAGGCTGAAGACTTGGAGCTAGAGTGGGTAAGCCCTTGGAGAAGGCAGAAGACTCAAGCTCAAGTGGGTAAGACCTTGGTGGAAAGCTTCTCCGAGTGAAGGTGAAGTCAAAGGCGGAAGATCCAAGAAGAGTGGGTAATTCCTACAAGGCCGAAGACTTGTGCAAGAGTGGTGATGGAAGTTGTTTTTGTTTTATGCAACACCACTAAAAATCCTAGAGATGATGAGTCTCTAAGTTTAGCCTTGCTAGTACTATGGTAAGAACTCCACCCACATGTGCTAAGACATGTGGAAGTCTTATCGTAGTATAGTTAAGGGTCGAATCCTCGGGACAACGGTCTTGACGAAGTCAAGATGGAAAACGTTTAGCCTTTACTTAACAACTTAAAGATTGATATTTAGATCGAAAGCTTGATTTGGTTGTTTTAAACTAAGTACAAAGAAAGTAAAGCAAGAAAGTAAATAAAGCAAGTAAATCTTAAGAGTTAACAAATGATGATGAATCACTGGGGTTAAGCAGGTATTTACCACCGCTACACATGCATTGTATAAGTACTAAGCAAGACTTGTAAGCTAGATGCATGGATGTTTCCACAAGACCGATGCCTTATAAGACAAGAGCGATGCGTTGCATCCAAGGGTGTTCCACAAGACCGATGCCCACATAAGACAAGAGCGATGCATTGCACCCTTCGATGTTCCACAAGACCAATGCCCATATAAGAAAAGGGCAATGCATCTCATCCTCCAAGGGTTAAGTAACTCTCATGCGGTACATCACTACGCGTCACTGAAGGATGTAGTCTCCGAAGAGAGAATCTTACTCAACCGCAAGAAACGTGCATCTAAAACTAACAAGCGAGCGATAATTACCAAATCGAATAGCGTCCTTGTAGGCCTAGTCTCCTATTCGGATAACCTAGCTACGAGAAGTGCGGGAATGATGCAACGCCAGCCATTCCCGAACAAATGGTCACATGCTTTACATCATTCCCCTCGCAAAGTGTGTTCCTCGACTTACCAAAGGTCTCTTCCATACAGATGGGAGTGTGCCAAATGATAGTGAGTTTACTCCACTCTTTGAGATACACTTCTAGACACCGAAACGGATGCGTGGTGGATACACACACCAGAAACCAACACTAAATCGGTATTCAAGCCTCGATAGCGGTCGTAGACAAACCACAACGAAAGACAATAAATGCATACGAGAACGTGGCCATCATTCAAGCATGTGTGAAACGATTTAGTATTAAAACGAAATGATAACATCTTTTTTACAGTACAAAATACAAAACATGGGCAGCGGGGCTAGTCCCCGCGCCCCAGTGGATGGAACTACTCGCTCCTCATAGAGGGAGCAACAAAGAAGGAGGCAAGAAGAGATAGAAAGAACATCATCTCCACTGAGGAGAGAAGGTTGAACCCTTGGTGGAGAGAGCAACGATCTCCACTCCTTGTAGCTTGCTTGATGACGGATCTTCTCCTCTCACCTTCCTTGTTGATGAGAGAGAAAGTAGCTTGCAATGGACGTGAGTCTCAGACCGGCAGCCTCGAGTGGATGGAGTTGTTCTGGTAGTGGAGAGACAGCCTCTGGACGTCTGGACTCTCCATGAACGGCCCTGATGTCTTATTTATAGGCTTTGAGTGAGATCCAAACGGTTTGGAGACCGTTTGGGCTCAAACGGTCTTGGGACCGTTTGGCGTCAAACGGTCTTGAGATCGTTTGGCGTCAAACGGTCTTGAGATCGTTCGGCGTCAAACGGTCTTGGGACCGTTTGGCGTCAAACGGTCTTGAGGTCGTTCGGCGTCAAACGGTCTTGAGATCGTTTGGCGTCAAACGGTCTTGGGACCGTTTGGCGTCAAACGGTCTTGAGACCGTTTGAGCTTCATGCGGTCTTGGGACCGTTTGGCTTCATGCGGTCTCGGGACCGTTTGAACTCCATGCGGTCTTGGGACCGTTTGGCTTCATGCGGTCTCGGGACCGTTTGAACTCCATGCGGTCTTGGGACCGTTTGGCTTCATGCGGTCTCGGGACCGTTTGAACTTCATGCGGTCTTGGGATCGTTTGGCTTCATGCGGTCTCGGGACCGTTTGAACTCCATGCGGTCTTGGGACCGTTTGGCTTCATGCGGTCTCGGGACCGTTTGAACTCCATGCGGTCTTGGGACCGTTTGGCTTCATGCGGTCTCGGGACCGTTTGAACTCCATGCGGTCTTGGGACCGTTTGGCTTCATGCGGTCTCGGGACCGTTTGAACTCCATGCGGTCTTGGGACCGTTTGGCTTCATGCGGTCTCGGGACCGTTTGAACTCCATGCGGTCTTGGGACCGTTTGGCTTCATGCGGTCTCGGGACCGTTTGAACTCCATGCGGTCTTGGGACCGTTTGGCTTCATGCGGTCTCGGGACCGTTTGAACTCCATGCGGTCTTGGGACCGTTTGGCTTCATGCGGTCTCGGGACCGTTTGAACTCCATGCGGTCTTGGGACCGTTTGGCTTCATGCGACCCTTGGGCTGGTTTGTTCTTTTGTTATTTTTTGTGCTTTTTCTGCAATTATAAAAGGAAAAGTTAGTTTGATGATGTATTTACAAAAAGGGGTAAAATTAGGTTTAAGTACAATATAAATGTAGAAAGAGTATGGAAAACTAAAGAAAAAGACTAGGATAAACTACTAAAATAGGAGGTTATCACCCCCCCTAACTTAGAGTCTAGCTTGTCCTCAAGTTAGATAGAGCTGAGGCATGAAATGGCGCGGCGATCTTAATTAAAATTCCGTACTCTTACTTCAATTCTTGACCTGAGTTCCCCAGGGGTCGTATCTAGGCTTATTGCATGCCTTGATCCTTTTGGATTTCGAGAGTTGCTTGGATTTCAGGTTTTTCCGTATCTCAAAGTTTGCCTTGGGACCACATTTATTTTGTGCATGCTGTTGACTCTAATCAACTTTATACCTCTCTGCAAACCTATTGGAAGCTAGAGAGGGTGTGAGGGTTGGCTAAAGGCTTTGAAGTGTAACTCCCCTTCGAGTGGGGGAGGGGCTGTCTATGCTTTTTAGGATCTCACTACCGGACACGACACATCTGCCTTTATGAGGGCAGCTGAATGTACCGGCCGGGCAAGTCCTTTATTAGCCTTTTCATATACTTGGAACTTTTAGGGTTTCACTACCGGACGCGACACATCTGCCTTTGTGAGGGCAGCGGAATGTGCCGGCCGGGTGAGCCCTTTATCAGTTCTTTATATAGGTCCTTATTCGTGGCACAACTCTCATGATTTTATTCATCTCTCTGGCTTTTATTCGAAAACTCACAGGCTTGGGTTTTGGGATGAGGATTTATTTTGGGCGGCCAAGCCTCTTTTATTTTGAAGAGAGGAAAGTTGTTCTTAAAGTTTTTCAGCATGCACTTGTTTGGTTTGTGGTCCACTTGCAGAGCTTTTTGACTTGGAAGTTGCCTGATTTCCCTCTCATCCTTGAGATCTCGGCTTATTTCTGCCCTGATTTTGACCTATGGGGAGTCAGATAAAGAAATGGAGCAAAAATATAGGATCCATAGTGGATGGGGGTTGATAAATCGCCATTTGATGTCTAAGTGCTAAATACTTGTAGAGACTAACATGATTCTAGAGTTAGTTGAGGTGACTTATTTTAAGGAAAAGGGTGTATAGAGATTGATACCTAGCCCTTGTCTGATGACCCCCCCCTAACTCATCACACACTCTGTCCTCAGAGTGGGAAAGTGATAGGTTGAGAAGTCATTTGAACAAGGGCTGCGAGTTAAGCCAAAATTGCGGTAACCCCTGGAGATTGGAGTAGAGTGGATGCGAATTGGGGTGCCTTGTAGCGCTGACTCAGGAGCTTTATGGATGTCGCAGTGCATTCCTTTGCAATTGTGTCTTGATATTGTAGACGAAATCTGCAATTCTAGCAACGAATCTGCTAGACTATATCAAGACAAAATTGCAAAGGAGTGCACGGCGATATGTGCTGCTTGATTACACGAAAGTTCCAAACGGTTTGAGGACCGTTTGGTCCCAAACGGTTTGAAGACCGTTTGGTTCCAAACGGTTTGAGGACCGTTTGGTCTCAAACGGTTGGAGGACCGCTTGGAAAGCAAGGAGCCGCAGGTCGCCGGCGCGGGGGGGGGGGAGGTGGAACGGGGCGAAGGTGGAACGGGGCGAGGGTTTGAAGGTGGGTGGAGGAAACGGCGACTGGCGCGATAGTGGCGACAGAACGGCACGGCAACGAAGAACATCATTTGACGACGACGCGAAGGTGGCGCGGAGTGAGCAGCGTGCTTGGGGTCGCCGGACAATCTTGTGGGAGGTGGATTGAGAAGCTTGCGCGGAGGCACAGAAGCAAAAAGGTGAAGTGCTGCGCACGAAAAGACTGTAGAGTGCGAAGATTCGAAGAGAGGAAAATGGAGATGCGGGGTCGGTATTTATAGCGGTGACTTATCGTATTCCAAACGGTTTCAAGACCGTTTGGTTCCAAACGGTTTCAAGACCGTTTGGTCCCAAACGGTTTCAAGACCGTTTGGTCCCAAACGGTTTCAAGACCGTTTGGTCCCAAACGGTTTGAGGACCGTTTGGTCCCAAATGGTTTGAGGACCGTTTGGTCCCAAACGGTTTCAAGACCGTTTGGTCCCAAACGGTTTCAAGACCGTTTGGTCCCAAACGGTTTGAGGACCGTTTGGTCCCAAACGGTTTCAAGACCGTTTAGTCCCAAACGGTTTGAGGACCGTTTGGTCCCAAACGGTTTCAAGACCGTTTGGTCCCAAACGGTTTGAGGACCGTTTGGTCAAACGGTTTTAAGACCTTTTGGAGCATAAAAATATTTGTATATTTTTTTTGTATTTTTAGATTTAGTAAATGGAAGAACTTAAAGAAGCAAAACAAAATTAAGAGAGAATAAAACTAGAAAGTTGGAGAAATTGATACTCAGGTCTTGGGTTGCCTCCCAAGAAGCGCCTTGGTTTTACGTCACTGGCTCGACGAAATTGTGGGCGTAGCGTTTCTGACATCGAGGGTTTGTTGATGTGTTTTGTCTTCCTGAGTGTAGTATCTTTTTAAACGGTGTCCGTTGACCATTCGTTCTCCTCTGTTGTTGTTGATGATAATGGCAACTCCAGTTGGGTAGATATGTTTTATAGTGAAGGGTCCGGACCATCTTGTTCGAAGCTTTCCGGGGAATAATTTGAGCTTGGAATTGAATAAGAGCACTTTGTCACCAACGGTGATATCTTTTCTCCTAAGATGTCCATCGTGCCACATTTTCGTTTGCTCTTTATAGATTCTGGCACTGTGATATGCTGTCATGCGGAGTTCTTCTAGCTCCTGTAGTTGAAGTTGTCTGTTCTCTCCTGCACTTTTAAGGTCGAAGTTTAGTTGCTTGATGGCCCACCAGGCTTTATGTTCCAGTTCTACTGGAAGATGACATGATTTACCGTACACCAAGCGGAACGGAGTTGTTCCAATTGGTGTTTTGTAAGCCGTACGATATGCCTAGAGGGCGTCAGAAAGTTTGGTGGACCAATCAGTGCGATTTTTGTTCACTGTTTTTTCAAGAATCGCTTTTATCTGTCTATTGGATACTTCCACTTGGCCACTAGTTTGCGGGTGGTAAGGTGTGGCAACTTTGTGATGGACTCCATATCTTCTTAGTAATGCTTCGAAACTTCGTTCCAGAAAATGGGTTCCGCCATCAGATATGACCGTTCTTGGGACTCCAAATCTTGGAAAGATGGTTTCTTTGAACAATTTGACAACAGGTTTGGAGTCATTAGATGCAGTGGGTACAGCTTCGACCCACTTCGAGACGTAATCCACAACGACCAAAATGTACGAGAAACCATATGATGAGGGGAAAGGTCCCATGTAGTCTACCCCCCATACATCAAACAACTCAATTTCCTGCCACATGGTAAGAGGCATTTCATCTCTTTTTGATATGTTGCCCGAAAATTGGCATTTATCACAGGATTTGACAAAATTATGTGAGTCTTTTGATATGGTGGGCCAAAAGAAACCAGATTGTAGAACTTTTATGGCAGTTTTCTTGGCGCCCATGTGCCCCCCCGTGGGTCCGGAGTGGCAGTGTTCCAAAACCGATGTTATTTCTTCTTCTGGAAGGCATCGACAAAAAAGTCCGTCGGCACAGAGGTAGAACAAGTAGGGTTCATCCCAATGATAACGTTTTACGTCATGAAGGAATTTCCTTTTATCTTGATAAGAAGCAGACGGGTGAATGATCCCTGTGGCCAGATAATTGACGATATCTGCAAACCAAGGGAAAGTATGAGTGGCTTTCATAAGTTGATCATCAGGAAGAGAGTCCCTGATAGGGATTTTATCTTTGTCTTCAACCTCGATTCTACTGAGGTGATCGGCGACAACGTTCTCTACGCCACTTTTATCTTTGATTTCTAGATCGAATTCTTGAAGCATCAATACCCAGCGGATGAGCCTGGGTTTGGCATCTTGTTTCTGAATCAAATGTCTGATAGCAGAATGGTCAGTGTAGACAATTACCTTAGAGCCGATCAGGTAAGAGCGGAATTTTTCGAAGGCGTAGATGATAGCTAGGAACTCTTTTTCCGTGGTCGTGTAGTTTCTTTGTGCTTCATCAAGCGTTTTGGACGCATAGTAGATGACATAGGGTTTCTTGTCGATTCGTTGTCCTAAAACGGCCCCTATGGCATAGTCACTTGCGTCACACATAATTTCAAAGGGTTGCGACCAGTCTGGAGCCCTTAGAATAGGTGCGGAAATTAGTGCTTCTTTAAGGGTGGAGAAACTTTGCATACATTCTTGGTCAAAAATAAACTCGGCATCTTTTGTCAGGAGTTGGGTCATGGGTTTAGCTATTTTTGAGAAATCTTTGATGAACCTTCTGTAAAACCCGGCATGACCTAGGAAAGCTCGAACTCCTCTTATGTCCTTCGGAGGTGACAACTTCGAGATGACATCAATCTTTGCTTTGTCGACCTCGATCCCTCTATCACTTACTCTATGTCCGAGGACGATACCCTCTGTTACCATGAAATGTCATTTTTCCCAGTTCAGGATAAGGTTTGTTTCCTTGCAACGTTGCAGGACTTGTTCGAGATTATTTAGACAGTTATCGAAAGACTCTCCATAAACAGAGAAATCATCCATAAAGACTTCCATAATAGATTCAGTTAATCCGGCGAAAATGGCAGACATGCAGCGTTGGAAAGTAGCAGGAGCGTTACATAGCCCGAATGGCATTCTTCTGAAAGCATATGTCCCGAAGGGACAAGTGAAGGTGGTTTTTTCTTGGTCCTCTGGATGTATGGGTATTTGGTAGAACCCAGAATAACCATCGAGATAACAAAAATATTTTTGGTGGGCCAAGCGCTCTAGGACTTCGTCTAGAAAGGGTAGAGGGTAGTGGTCTTTCCTTGTAGCTTTATTCAATTTCCTATAATCGATGCACATTCTCCACCCCGTTACAGTCCTAGTAGGTACGAGCTCATTTTTATCGTTGATCACTACAGTAGTGCCCCCTTTCTTTGGGACAACTTGGACTGGACTAACCCACTGAGAGTCGGAGATAGGGTAGATCATACCAGCTTTAAGCAGTTTGAGGACTTCCAAACGGACTACCTCTTTTAAATTTGGGTTCAGTTTTCTTTGATGTTCGCGAGTGGGTTTAAATTCTTCAACCATAGGAAGCTTGTGCATACACAGAGCCGGATTTATGCCTGTGAGGTCGGTTATTTTATAACCGATGACCTTTTTGTGTTTCCTTAGTTTGTCTAGAAGTCTGACTTCTTGGTCTTCGGTGAGGGTGGAGCTGATAATAACTGGGCATAGCTCTTCCTTATCCAGGAAAACATATTTGAGCCCTGTGGGTAAGGTCTTCAATTCAGGGGTTTTTGGTGGTTCTGCTGCTTCAATAGTCGTTATGGCTTTAAGCTCTTCAAAGGTAGCCTTTGGTGCTTCTTCTACCTTTTCTAGATATTGGATGTATTGCTGGACTAGTTCATTTGCAGAGAACTCGACTTCGGGATTGATAAGGGCATTTTCAAGTTCGTCGATTGGCTCGGAGATTTCTAGTTGCGACATTTGTTGGATTGCGTCTAAAAGAAAGACTTCTTCTTGAATGTTAGGGCCTTTCATGCTGTCAAGGACACGGAATTGAATGGCTTCCTTTCCGAGCCTAAGGATGATGGTTCCGGCTTCGACATCGATTAGTGCTCTGGCTGTAGCTAGGAAAGGCCTGCCGAAAATGATCGGATATCTCAAGTCCTCTTTAATATCCATGATGACAAAATCACATGGAACGTAAGCATCCTTGCCTATTCTTACTGGAACGTCTTCAATGATTCCCAAAGGTGCGGTTATGGTGGAGTCAGCAAGTTGAATAGTCATTGCTGTAGGTAGCAGATCTGTGAAACCGAGGCGTTGGCACATTGAGAAAGGCATAATGGATATACTAGCCCCGAGGTCAGCTAATCCTTTCTTTGTGGATGCGTTTCCAATGCAACATTGGATTCCGAAAGAACCTGGGTCCTTCTTCTTTTTGGGCAGTTTGTTCAAGATGATGTCAGAGGTGGTTTGGGCAAGCTTGACGGTTTCCTGCTCTTTGGTGATATACTTACGTGATAGCAAAGTTTTGAGATACCTTGCCCATGCTGGTACTTCAGATAGAGCGTCGAGGAGTGGGATATCGATATAAAGTTTCTTCATTGCTTCCTTGAATTTCTGAAACCTGGCATCCATTTTTGTTTCTTGCAGTCTGCCTGGATATGGAATCCTTGGTTTGAATTGCGGGACCTTGGGTTCTGTAGGTACATACTCTTTGTTTTTGTCCTCGGTGTCTTCGGGAGGTTTCCCAATCTCTTGTTGTGTGATCTCTTTCGTCAAAAGAATGGGCACATCATCATCATCTAGAGTGATCTTGATGGGTTCAGGCAGAATGCGTCCCGACCTTGTGGTGATGGCGTTCAGCTGTTCGTGTTTATTTTGCTCATTTGATTCAGGCTGCCTATCAGAAACGCCAGCCGAAGACTTCAACTGTGCAGCGATCTGAGCTAGCTGGGTTTCAACTGCCCTTTGTTGGGCTTGCTGGCTAGCTAGCATAGTTTGCTGAGACTGAAGCATTTGCTTTATCAAAGATAGTTCATCTTCTGGTTGTTGCAGGGGCTGCTGCAACTGGGGTTGCTGTGGCTGCTTCAACTGGGGTTGGTGCAACTGAGGGTGCAGTCCTGAATGAGTGTATTGGTAAAAAGGATTCCTGGGATAGTTAGGTCTTTGAAAACCTTGTATGTAATTCCCATGACTAAAATTATTCTGAAATCCCGGTGGTTGTCTGTTGAAAGATCCACCTTGTGCCTGCTGCTGTGGGTTGGCAGTCCCTGCAGGATTCCCGTATTGGAAACCAGGATGGTTCCTTGGTTGACTGGGATTATAGTAGACTTGCCCGGGAATAGTATGGATAGAGTTGACTTGCTCCGGAGTCTTATCTTCAATCTGATTAGTGATGGCCTCATAGGGTTGTGGTGGTGGATGAAGATCCATCATCACACTATAGAGCATTCCGCAGGATAAGGTCGGATGATCTGATGCATGACAAGCTTCACAGGAACCTGTGACAGCTTTGACTTGATGCAGCTGCGGGGTTTGTTTCTTGTTGAATTCCCCTAGAGATGATTCAAGGGTTTGCTGTTTATGGGCGATTGCTTTCAGAGCCTCTGCTATTGACTTTAATTCCGTGGATTCCTCAGCTTTAAAGACTTTGAGGACGCCTTTTCCGGCTGTTCGCCCCCAGTTGGACTGGTTTTCAGCCCCTAAAGTGACGATCTTCCAGGCGTCTTCATAGTTTTTCCTCATGAAATTTCCTCCAGATGAGGAATCTAGGAACTGTTTAATGTCATCATTTACCCCCCGATAAAAGGTCTCAATTAGTTGATTTTGCGAAATCCCATGATGAGGGCATTTTCGAAGAAGTTCTTTGAATCTTTCCCATGCCTCGGCGAGGGTCTCTCCAGGAAGTTGAGAGAAATGGTTGATCTGCCCTCTGATTTCGTAAGTAAGCGAGGGTGGAAAGAACTTCTCCAGGAATTTCTCCTCTAGAGGGGCCCAGGTGGTAATAATGGGTTCTCTATCCAATGAATTATACCAACTTAAGGCCCTTCCAGATAGAGTGAAATGAAACAGATGGAGCATTATTGCGTCGAAAGCGATGCCAGCTTGTGGGACCAGTCGGCATAATGCCTTAAACCGTTTCAGGTGGTCCATGCAGTCGTCTCCAGAACTTCCAGAGAAAGAAATCCCTTGCATAATCTGAATCCATTGGGTCCGGATCTCGAAGTGTGGGATGTTAATGATCGGAGGCCGGACCGGATGGTTATCTTCGTAATTCTTCAGGACGGCGTAATCCCGAAGTTGCTTGTTTCTTAACGCGAGTTGAGCAGCAGCTTGCTCTGCTTGGATGCGTGCTTGTACTTCAGCTCGGATCTCAGCTTGCACCTGAGCACGAGTGTCAGCAATGAGTTGTGCTCGTTGTGCTGCTATGGCGGCGTTGACTCTTTCTGCAACAAGGCGTTGCTCTTCGGCCATCTGTCTGGCTCTTTGGCGGTTAAGTCTATTCCTTCGGTGAAAACTTCTTTCTACCTCAGAATCGTATTCTGGTTCAGGGGAGAATCCGATGCTATGCGGGGGTTGCATACACGTTTTCTACCTGAGTAGAAGGAAAATCTCAAGTTAGGAAAAATGGAAGGAAATGAAAAAGATCAAGAAATATTGGATTGGTTATTAAAAAAGTGTAAAATCCTAATCAACCAAGAAATTGGTAAGTAAAAACTAAAAAGTTTCGTTGTCCCCGGCAACGGCGCCAATTTTTGATGGAGTGTTTTTGTTTTATGCAACACCACTAAAAATCCTAGAGATGATGAGTCTCTAAGTTTAGCCTTGCTAGTACTATGGTAAGAACTCCACCCACATGTGCTAAGACATGTGGAAGTCTTATCGTAGTATAGTTAAGGGTCGAATCCTCGGGACAACGGTCTTGACGAAGTCAAGATGGAAAACGTTTAGCCTTTACTTAACAACTTAAAGATTGATATTTAGATCGAAAGCTTGATTTGGTTGTTTTAAACTAAGTACAAAGAAAGTAAAGCAAGAAAGTAAATAAAGCAAGTAAATCTTAAGAGTTAACAAATGATGATGAATCACTGGGGTTAAGCAGGTATTTACCACCGCTACACATGCATTGTATAAGTACTAAGCAAGACTTGTAAGCTAGATGCATGGATGTTTCCACAAGACCGATGCCTTATAAGACAAGAGCGATGCGTTGCATCCAAGGGTGTTCCACAAGACCGATGCCCACATAAGACAAGAGCGATGCATTGCACCCTTCGATGTTCCACAAGACCAATGCCCATATAAGAAAAGGGCAATGCATCTCATCCTCCAAGGGTTAAGTAACTCTCATGCGGTACATCACTACGCGTCACTGAAGGATGTAGTCTCCGAAGAGAGAATCTTACTCAACCGCAAGAAACGTGCATCTAAAACTAACAAGCGAGCGATAATTACCAAATCGAATAGCGTCCTTGTAGGCCTAGTCTCCTATTCGGATAACCTAGCTACGAGAAGTGCAGGAATGATGCAACGCCAGCCATTCCCGAACAAATGGTCACATGCTTTACATCATTCCCCTCGCAAAGTGTGTTCCTCGACTTACCAAAGGTCTCTTCCATACAGATGGGAGTGTGCCAAATGATAGTGAGTTTACTCCACTCTTTGAGATACACTTCTAGACACCGAAACGGATGCGTGGTGGATACACACACCAGAAACCAACACTAAATCGGTATTCAAGCCTCGATAGCGGTCGTAGACAAACCACAACGAAAGACAATAAATGCATACGAGAACGTGGCCATCATTCAAGCATGTGTGAAACGATTTAGTATTAAAACGAAATGATAACATCTTTTTTACAGTACAAAATACAAAACATGGGCAGCGGGGCTAGTCCCCGCGCCCCAGTGGATGGAACTACTCGCTCCTCATAGAGGGAGCAACAAAGAAGGAGGCAAGAAGAGATAGAAAGAACATCATCTCCACTGAGGAGAGAAGGTTGAACCCTTGGTGGAGAGAGCAACGATCTCCACTCCTTGTAGCTTGCTTGATGACGGATCTTCTCCTCTCACCTTCCTTGTTGATGAGAGAGAAAGTAGCTTGCAATGGACGTGAGTCTCAGACCGACAGCCTCGAGTGGATGGAGTTGTTCTGGTAGTGGAGAGACAGCCTCTGGACGTCTGGACTCTCCATGAACGGCCGTGAGGTCTTATTTATAGGCTTTGAGTGAGATCCAAACGGTTTGGAGACCGTTTGGGCTCAAACGGTCTTGGGACCGTTTGGCGTCAAACGGTCTTGAGATCGTTTGGCGTCAAACGGTCTTGAGATCGTTCGGCGTCAAACGGTCTTGGGACCGTTTGGCGTCAAACGGTCTTGAGGTCGTTCGGCGTCAAATGGTCTTGAGATCGTTTGGCGTCAAACGGTCTTGGGACCGTTTGGCGTCAAACGGTCTTGAGACCGTTTGAGCTTCATGCGGTCTTGGGACCGTTTGGCTTCATGCGGTCTCGGGACCGTTTGAACTCCATGCGGTCTTGGGACCGTTTGGCTTCATGCGGTCTCGGGACCGTTTGAACTCCATGCGGTCTTGGGACCGTTTGGCTTCATGCGGTCTCGGGACCGTTTGAACTCCATGCGGTCTTGGGACCGTTTGGCTTCATGCGGTCTCGGGACCGTTTGAACTCCATGCGGTCTTGGGACCGTTTGGCTTCATGCGGTCTCGGGACCGTTTGAACTCCATGCGGTCTTGGGACCGTTTGGCTTCATGCGGTCTCGGGACCGTTTGAACTCCATGCGGTCTTGGGACCGTTTGGCTTCATGCGGTCTCGGGACCGTTTGAACTCCATGCGGTCTTGGGACCGTTTGGCTTCATGCGGTCTCGGGACCGTTTGAACTCCATGCGGTCTTGGGACCGTTTGGCTTCATGCGGTCTCGGGACCGTTTGAACTCCATGCGGTCTTGGGACCGTTTGGCTTCATGCGGTCTCGGGACCGTTTGAACTCCATGCGGTCTTGGGACCGTTTGGCTTCATGCGACCCTTGGGCTGGTTTGTTCTTTTGTTATTTTTTGTGCTTTTTCTGCAATTATAAAAGGAAAAGTTAGTTTGATGATGTATTTACAAAAAGGGGTAAAATTAGGTTTAAGTACAATATAAATGTAGAAAGAGTATGGAAAACTAAAGAAAAAGACTAGGATAAACTACTAAAATAGGAGGTTATCAAGTGGGTAAGTCCTTGGAGAAGGCCGAAGACTCTTGCAAAGTGGGTAAGTCATTGGTAAGGTTGAAGACTCTTTGTATTGGATAGGTAAGTCCTTTGTTGGGTCATGTATTGTATGTCTTATTAATGAATATAAGAGTGCAATTGGTTGAAGTCCTAGAGGTTGACCTCTCTGGGCAAGTGGACTGACACACTTCTAGTTTGAAGTGTGGAACCACTCTAAATAGCTTGTCTATATGTGTACGTTCAATATCTCTCATCCTTGCTATGCATGTTTTAGTTGCACTCAAATTACCTATTTAGCAACTTTATCTTGTCATATATCTTGAAGGTTTAAATGAGTTTTGTTTAAGTGCTTTAAGCTCTATTCACCCCCCCCTCTAGAGCATCTAAGTTACCCATCTAGGATCCAACAAGAACCACCACTATCACCAAGCTCACCCTAACCCTAAAGGGTCAAGAAAATGGCTCACCTCAATCGACTATGAAAGAGGGGTCTTGTACATCAACTATCCCCAAACGGCAACACAAGGAAAACCCTAGAAAGAACCACCACTATCACCAAGCTCACCCTTCTAGTACATGGTGAGAGGAGAGTGTTGCTCAAGCAACTAGAACACAAGCTCACCTCTCAACTTAAACGAGAGAGGGGTGTGGCTCATGATGCTAGGGCTCGAGCTCACTCCTCAAGACCTAGGAGAGAAGAGAGTATTGCTCACTAAGGAACCCTAGAACACATGGTTCGGCCAACAAGAACAACTAGGCAAGGAACAAAGCTAGTAACATATAAGAACATGAAAGGAGGTAGTATAGTTAGGTTTAGGAGTTATGCAACCCGCCTTAAGCAAGCTCTAAGCTCCAAGGAAGAAGAAAGCTCCAAGGAAGGATCGGCCACCAAGTTAGCTCCTCCAAGGGTGTCGTCCGCCAAGCTTGCAAGGGAGAAGGGTATCGTGCACCAAGGTAGAGGAGAAAACCAAGAGACTAAAGGATCCCTAGCAAGAGGAAAAGAACACATATATAGAAGGGAAGGGAGGAGAAAACAAAGTAGAACTAAGCAAGGTGTCTTCCTCCTAGGGACACTTGTCCTAGTGCACGAGCCACCACTCTAGCAAGCCCTAAACACATGTCCAAGGCTATTTCCACATGCAAGCATCAAGCACCAAGTGTCCACTAGTGGTGACACAAATGAGGTCAAAGCTTGGTCAAAGGTCATGGGCGACACACCTCATGGGCTACACACCCCATGTGCGACACACTCCCTTTTTGGCCGATACAAGGTGCAACCAAACCAAAGCAAGGCACCTCAAGGCCCAAAAAAGCTCAGCCAAGCCCAACTGAACTTCAAGCAATGGGCCCAAGTCTTCCTCTCTACACTAGAGGAAGCAAAGAGAGAGACAAACACCTCACAAGGTGGAAAACTTGCCCACAAACCCTAGACTTGGGTTATTTGCAAGTAGCACCTCCAACCCTCAACAGAGCTCAAACAAACCCTAATCACTACTAAAGGTGATTAGCAAGCAAAAAGGCACCAGGGTTAAGCAAAGAAAACAGGGAAAACCCTAAACGAAGGTCAGGGTCCTTACAAGCTAACCCCCTTCAAGGGATTTCGTGCCCGAAATCCGAAGAGAAAAGCGAGGGATACTTCCTCCTCATCTCTTCCTTAAGCTCCCACGTGGCTTCCTCAATGCCACGATGATGCCAAAGAACCTTGACAAGAACCAGGTCCTTCCTCTTCAACTTCTTAACCATTCTGTCAAGGATCGCCATAGGTCCTTCCTCGTAGGTCACATCTTCATCAAGCTCAACTTCGATTGGCTGTATCACTATTCCTGTATCCGGATGACTTTTCTTCAGCATACTGACATGGAACACTGGATGTAACCTATGCAACTCCGGCGAAAGCTCTAACTCATAAGCTACCTTGCCAACTCGTGCTATGACTGGGTAAGGCCCCATATATCTGGGAGCTAACTTACCCTTTCGACCAAACCTTAGCACACCTTTCCACGGTGAGACCTTAAGATACACCTTATCTCCTACCTGGAACTCCAAAGGCCATCGACGATTGTCTGCATAAGACTTCTTCCTGTCCTGTGCCACTTTCAACTGTTGTTGTATTACTTTGATCTTTTCTGTTGTCTGCTGAACTAACACAGGACCCAAAAGTTGATATTCACCAGACTCATACCAACACAAAGGAGATATGCACTTCCTTCCATACAAAGCCTCATAAGGAGCCAGGTCAATGCTCCGTTGATAACTGTTGTTGTAGGCAAACTCTATCAAACTAAGATGTACATCCTAGTTGCCTAGAAACTACAAAACACAAGCTCGGAGGAGATCTTCCAAAGTCTGAATGGTCCTCTCTGACTGTCCATCTGTCTGTGGGTGGAAGGCGGTACTGAATCTCAACTGAGTTCCCAATGCTTTGTGCAACTATTCCCAGAAACGACTCGTGAACTGGGGACCTCTGTCGGAAACTATCATTGCTGGCACACCATGTAACCGTACTATCTCATACACATATACTTGAGCGAGCTTTTCAGCTGTATACGTTGTCTTTACTGGTAGGAAATGAGCAGACTTCGTCAATCTGTCCACTATCACCCAAATAGAATCATGATTCCTAGTTGTCCTGGGTAGACCAACTAAGAAATCCATGGTTATATGATCCCATTTCCACTGCGGTATCAGTAAGGGTTGCAACGTACCTGCCGGCTTCTGATGTTCAGCCTTCACTTGCTGACATACCACACCTCTAGCCACGAACTCAGCTGCATATTTCTTCAAGCCGGGCCACCAATACAAATCCTTCAGGTTATGACACATCTTGGTGACACCTGGATGCATAACATACATCGACATGTGTGCTTCCTCGAGCAATAACTTTTGCATATCATCTGCATCTGGAACCACCATCCTATCACGATAGCAAACTATCCCATCCTCAGACTCATGGAACCCATCATGCTTTTCACTGCCGAACTCTGGTCTGATTAACTGTACCGCATCATCTGTTTGCTGTGCATCTTTGATCTGCTGCCTCAACGTAGGCTTGACTTGCATTTGTGCTAAAAGTCCAGCTAACAAAGAAACTTCCATATGCACATTCATCAGTCACAAAGAAACAAACATATCCCGTCTATTGCATACCAGGGAACTCAACTGGGCCTTCTTCTTTGTAGAAAGAGAAGAAGACTTTCGGCTACGCGCATCAGCTACCACATTCGCCTTACCAGGATGATACTCGATAGTGTAGTCATAATCATTGATTAACTCCATCCATCGACGCTGTCGCATGTTCAACTTATGCTGCGAAAAGATGTATTTCAGATTCTTATGATCCATAAAGATTTGACACACTTCCCCATACAGATAGTGCCTCCAAATCTTGAAGGCATGAACCACTACTGCCAACTCCAAATCATGATTCAGATAGTTCTCATCGTGTTTCTTAAGCTGTCACGAAGCAAAAGAAACCACATGATCTTCCTGCATTAGCACACAATCTAAACCTTTCTAGGAAGCATCGTAGAAAACAACATAGCCCTTCCCAGGCTCTAGAAGGATTAACACTGGAGCACTGGTCAGCTTCTCCTTCAAGCTTTGGAAGGCTTGCTGGCAAAGATCATCCCAAACAAAAGGTACATCCTTCCTAGTCAAGTTCGTTATTGGAAACACAATCACACTGAAGTCCTTGATAAACCTCCGGTAGTAACCTGCTAAACCCAGGAAACTACGAACTTCAGTCAGCGTCTTTGGCTGCTCCCATTCTGCAACAGACTCCACCTTCTTTGGGTCCACTTTGACTCCTTCAGCAGATATCACATGACCCAAGAAAGTCACTTCTTCCAACCAGAACTCACACTTACTGAACTTGGCATACAGCTGGTGTTGGTGAAGAAGAGTCAACGCTCATCGAAGATGTTGCTCATGCTCTTGCCTGTCCTGACTATAGATCAAGATGTCATCTATAAAGACTACAACAAACTGATCTAAGAACGGACGGAACACTCTGTTCATCAGGTCCATGAAAGCAGCAGGTGCATTGGTTAGCCCAAATGGCATAACTACAAACTCGAAGTGACCATACCTCGTCCTAAAACCAGACTTTGGTATGTCATCCACCTTAATCCTCAACTGATGATATCCAGACCGTAGATCGATCTTTGAAAACACTATCGCACCACGCAACTGATCGAATAGATCATCTATCCTCGCCAACGGGTACTTATTCTTGATCGTGACCTTGTTCAACTGTCGGTAATCTATACACAATCACATCGATCCATCCTTTTTCTTGACGAACAAAACTAGAGCACCCCACGACAACGTACTCAGTCGGATGAAACCTTTCTCCAATAATTCTTGCAACTGCTTCTTCAGCTCTGCCATCTCCACTGGAGCCATCCTATACGGTGTCTGTGCAACTGGCTGTGTTCCTGGTACCAGATTGATCTCGAAATCAATCTCCCGGGGCGGAGGAACACCAGAAAACTCCTCAGGAAACACGTCGGCAAACTCTCGAACAACTGACACCTCCTCGATACTAGGACCCTTCACCTTGGTAGCTACAACGTTATCCACCACATGATCTAAGAACGCCTCACATCCTTGCCGTAGCAACTTCTCTGCCACCATCGCTGATACTAAGCATGTCGGAAGAAACTTCCTATCTCCTTGGAAGATCCACTTCTCTTCGGCATCATCAAACACCGCCTACTTGGAACCACAGTCCAAAACAACCTTATACTTCTCTAAGGTATCCATTCTAAGGATAACATCGAAACCATGCATATCAAGTGGTATAAGATCCACTTGTATACAGTGTCCCGAAAAAGACAAGACATAAGATGAACATTCTTCTCGAAGCATCGAGGAACCATCAAGAGGGGTTTCTAACAACAAACTATCCTTCTTACAACTAACAGGTAAGCGACCGTTTTCAAGCATACTATAGGCGATAAAAGAGTGTGTAGCACCCAAGTCAACCAGAATAGATATAAAGCAAGAAGAAGACATATCAGAATGAAGTAACTCCATCTGACCTGTCACCACTCGCGGGTTGACTATCGCCTCAACAGGTCCATGAACTTAGCCTCATACTCGGTTATGTTCATCGATCCTTGTAGCAGGCGCTCGAACTGACTGATCTTCTCATCCAGATACGTCTTCAGAAAGTATTTGCTGATGAACTCGCGCCGAAAAACTTCCCAACTGATCGCTTCACCAAGTCGCTTCTCTTCCTCGGTGGTCCACCAGTGACCACCACTACCTTTCAGAAGGTAGACAACGTGCTTTAGTTTGTCTGCTTTGGGGATATCGAGGATCCAGAAAGCCTTCTCAAGACTTGTCAGCCACATATCTGCATTCGTTGGATTAGCCGTTCCAGCATAATCCGAAGCTCCGACTCGGCAAAGCTGCTCGAAGGTCTTCCCAATACCCGATGCTTCTCCATGGGGATCTTGTGCTTGCGGAGGAGGCACTAGCAATCACTCAACCATGAGATTCATCGTAGCCATCATTTGCCCCATAAGCTGTTGATAGGCAGGATGTTCAAGAATGGCTGGGTTAGGTTGGGGGACCTCAGGCACCCGATCTTCATGTGCCTGACCCTCAGCTCCATCAACTGATGCAACATTGCTTTACTCAGGAGCATGTTCTTCATGGTTCCCAGACATCTTGACTTCTCTTCTGTTGGGGGTAGAAGATGATTGTAAGAAAATCTGGACAACTCACAAGAAAAGACTCACCCTAGTCCTAAATTCCTGTAGACTCAGCGAACCTAGAGCTCTGATACCAAAACTTATGGCAACACATCCCACTATCACATAGACAACGAGGTGTTACGCGAAAACGTGCGGAAAACACCATAACCACAGATTACCAAAAACACGGGTTAATTAAAACCGATTGTGGAAAGCTGATAAACTGAGAAACTATTACATATAGGTCCTCGTCCTGCAAAAAAACATGTTATATAAACATTTACGAGCCCTGATATGTGTCCACAGCTTAGAGCAATAGCGGTCTTGTCATCACATGAGTTCATCACCTGTTAAATATATACATAAAGGCCCACATCCGGCCAACAGTCGGATATACAAAGGATCAACATCCATACATCGTGAAACAACGTCAAAATGCTCCCAAGGACCAGAGAGTACATGGATGACTCTAGACTCTACTACAGAATGTCAAAACAGCAACATATCCATCTCTTGCCTTCTACTGCTCATCTTACTGCTCGACCGCAACTCCGCGACCACCACCACGTCTAGCTCGAACACCTAAAAACCAGCGGGGTGAGACAATCGAACATTGTCCCAGTGAGAAACATAACTCTCTGCCGAAACTATAAAACCAGAAGGAGAAACCAAAAACAGAAGATAAACAGTAAAACGTAGAATAATAACAGTCTATGTAGCAAGGCTATTCGTACCATCAAGCTTACCAGACTGTATGGAAGACATATCATTAACTATCTCTTTATGGAACATAAGATTATAAGATCTTCTCACATAACATGAGGAACATATAAGTAACTGTATGTATAACAAGGTTAACTATGCAAGAAAGGCCTCAACCAATGTTCTGTGTTTTGCCTTAAGCAATAAATACTATGCGGCTGGATTATGTATTTTTATGCCCTGAGGAAGTGAACCGTACTGTTCAAATCCAACCGACGGCTGCGAAACCTGGAGCCGGTGCCATACAAGGTCAATGGAAGAGCCGGACTCCACGACCTCCCACCTCGTGGTCAGTGCACAAGTACAACACAAGTAGGACCGCAGTCTCATGCTGAAGTGGTCTTAGCCACAGGGTCAGCTCCATAGGCTACCCATCCTCTAGCCCGCCTTGGTACAGGTCACGACGCTAGTATATCTGAGCCACGGGCCTGTTCACCGTGCTTTGAGCAATGAACGCATTCATGCACCACATATCACATATCCTGAGCCATGGGCCTGTTCACCATGCTCTTCACATACCCTGAGTCTACAACCAAAGCTGCACTCGAACCCTCACTATTTTAGGCTAGGAGAAACCTCGCATACTCAACAATATGCGCTCCGGGTTAACCCGTAGGAGAACCCGTTTCACCATCACCAGCTCCTGACGATGATGGATCTATGGCCAGGGCAACTACATGATATATTCCACTGTGATTAATTAATATCTTTTATATGGATTGCAAGATTCAACCAAGTTATATAACATGTAAACTATAACAGGAAATAAACAACATAAAACTCAATGTTATGCTTTTATTGTAATCACATCATCCTGATCCATCACAAGGATTCAACAGTACATGTTATCACTTGGCCTCTTGTCAATCATCCAGATCCATCTCAAGGATCATCACATACCATGGGATCTCAATCCCTCATCACATAGTGCCACTGCCTCTCAAGGCTTACATTATTATCATGGGATAGTAATCCCAAGTACTTAGTCATGTACATCATACAGATTATTTCAAAATCAAGAGTAACAGTCCCAACAAAGTTACTACACATGTACATATACCTCATAGACCTTTTTAGCTGGCTAAGCATCACCTGCATGATTAGTAACAACAATAATAGGCTTCAATAGTAGTACCATACTATCAGTATAAGGTGACAGTTGATGATTATATACCATCTTAATCGAACATCAACTTATGATCATATGCATAAGGTACATCACTAAGCAAACCATATTACATGCTTACCCTTATTCTCCTCAGCATTTACAGATAATCAAGGTAATCTCATTCATGTGTATAGTCATGCACAGATAAATGAACAAGCTTTAGTATAACGAGCGCTATTAAGCATGCAAGGAGTCACCATCATTTTAACAAGGATATAATGCATCATAATGGCTTTCCTCACTAGGAGCACCAAGAACCCTCACTAAAGGCTGTATCGGGCAACATGCCCTCACCTATTGTTCATCTCATAGTGTTCCTCATATAACGACCGTCATACTAGGACCTATCGGCCAAGCTCACAATGCTGTGTCGGGCTGGCAACAACAACAAGGCGTGCAACAACAAGGGAAACCAAACGTGGGACGGGGTGTCGGGCACCCATCCCTAATGGGCAACGCTTATGTCGGGCAGCAGAGCAACGCCCGTCACAAGGGGCATATCGGGCAAGGTTATACCACAAGAGGTATCGTCTAAGGGTTCATCTCAAACTATCATCACAGACCTATTGTCCAGCCATCCAAACCATGGTCTAACGGCCGTCACAGGGCAAAGTGATGGTGTGACGCACGTAAAAGAGACCAGGTATCGTCCACCACCAGCACTTCATGTGTCGCTCAAAGGTCTAGGTCAAGAGGGCTGTCGGGCAGCACCTCCCCACACTCATAATGACCAAGGTATCACTCACAAGATCAACATCTACCTCGAGCACAAGGGCACCCAAAACCCTAAAGGGTCAAGAAAATGGCTCACCTCAATCGACTAGGAAAGAGGGGTCTTGCACATCAACTATCCCCAAATGGTAAAACTAGGAAAACCCTAGAAAGAACCACCACTATCACCAAGCTCACCCTTCTAGTCCATGGTGAGAGGAGAGTGTTGCTCAAGCAACTAGAACACAAGCTCACCTCTCAACTTAAACTAGAGAGGGGTGTTGCTCATGATGCTAGGGCTCGAGCTCACTCCTCAAGACCTAGGAGAGAAGAGAGTATTTCTCACTAAGGAACCCTAGAACACATGGTTCGGCCAACAAGAACAACTAGGCAAGGAACAAATCTAGTAACATATAAGAACATGAAAGGAGGTAGTATAGTTAGGGTTAGGAGTTATGCAACCCGCCTTAAGCAAGCTCCAAGCTCCAAGGAAGAAGAAAGCTCCAAGGAAGGATCAACCACCAAGCTAGCTCCTCCAAGGGTGTTGTCCACCAAGCTTGCAAGGGAGAAGGGTATCGTGCACCAAGGTAGAGGAGAAAACCAAGAGACTAAAGGATCCCTAGCAAGAGGAAAAGAACACATATATAGAAGGAAAGGGAGGAGAAAACAAAGTAGAACTAAGAAAGGTGTCTTCCTCCTAGGGACACTTGTCCTAGTGCATGAGCCACCACTCTAGAAAGCCCTAAACACATGTCCAAGGCTATTGCCACATGCAAGCATCAAGCACCAAGTGTCCACTAGTGGTGACACAAACGAGGTCAAAGCTTGGTTAAGGGTCATGGGCGACACACCTCATGGGAGACACACCCCATGGGCGACACACTCCCTTTTTGGCCGATACAAGGTGCAACCAAACCAAAGCAAGGCACCTCAAGGCCCAAAAAAGCTCAACCAAGCCCAACAGAACTTCAAGCAACGGGCCCAAGTCTTCCTCTCTACACTAGAGGAAGCAAAGAGAGAGAGAAACACCTCACAAGGTGGCAAACTTGCCCACAAACCCTAGACTTGGGTTATTTGCAAGTAACACCTCCAACTCTCAACAGAGCTCAAACAAACCCTAATCACTACTAAAGGTGATTAGCAAGCAACAAAGCACCAGGGTTAAGCAAAGCAAACAGGGAAAACCCTAAACGAAGGTCAGGGTCCTTACAAGCTAACCCCCTTTAAGGGATTTTGTCCTCGAAATACGAAGAGAAAAGTGAGGGATACTTCCTCCTCATCTCTTCCTCAAGCTCTCACGTGGCTTCCTCAACGCCACGATGATGCCAAAGAACCTTGACAAGAACCAGGTCCTTCCTCTTCAACTTCTTAACCCTTCTGTCAAGGATCACCACATGTCCTTCCTCATAGGTCACATCTTCATAAAGCTCAACTTCGATTGGCTGTATCATTGTTCCTGTATCCGGATGACTTTTCTTCAGCATACTGACATGGAACACTGGCTGTAACCTGTGCAACTCCGGCGGTAGCTCTAACTCATAAGCTACCTTGCCAACTCATGCTATGACTGGGTAAGGCCCCATATATCTGGGAGCTAACTTACCCTTTTGACCAAACCTTAGCACACCTTTCCACGGCGAGACCTTAAGATACACCTTGTCTCCTACCTGGAACTCCAAAGGCCATCGACGATTGTATGCATAAGACTTCTGCCTGTCCTGTGCCACTTTCAACTATTGTTGTATTACTTTGATATTTTCTGTTGTCTGCTGAACTAACTCATGACCCAAAAGTTGATATTCACCAGACTCATATCGACACAAAGGAGATCTGCACTTCCTTCCATACAAAGCCTCATAAGGAGCCATGTCAATGCTCCGCTGATAACTGTTGTTGTAGGCAAACTCTATCAAACTAAGATGTACATCCCAGTTGCCTAGAAACTACAAAACACAAGATCAGAGGAGATCTTCCGAAGTCTGAATGGTCCTCTCCAGCTGTCCATCTGTCTATGGGTGGAAGGCGGTACTGAATCTCAACTGCGTTCCCAACACTTTGTGCAACTGTTCCCAGAAACGACTCGTGAACTGGGGACCTCTGTCGGAAACTATCGTTGTTGGCACACCATGTAACCGTACTATCTCATCCACATATACTTGAGCGAGCTTTTCAGCTGTATACGTTGTCTTTACTGGTAGGAAATGAGCAGACTTCGTCAATCTGTCCACTATCACCCAAATGGAATCATGATTCCTAGTTGTCCTGGGTAGACCAACTAAGAAATCCATGGTTATATGATCCCATTACCACTACGGTATCGGTAAGGGTTGCAACGTACCTACCGGCTTCTGATGTTTAGCCTTCATTTGCTGACATACCGCACATCTAGCCATGAACTCAGCTACATCTTTCTTCAAGCCGGGCCACCAATACAAATCCTTCAGGTTATGACACATCTTGGTGACACCTGGATGCATAGCATACATCGACATGTGTGCTTCCTAGAGCAATAACTTTCGCATATCATCTGCATCTGGAACCACCATCCTATCACGATAGCAAACTAGCCCATCCTCGGACTCATGGAACCCATCCCACTTTTCACTGCCGAACTCTGATCTAATTAACTATACCACATCATCTGTTTGCTGTGCATCTTTGATCTGCTGCCTCAATGTAGGCTTGACTTGCATTTGTGCTAAAAGTCCAGCTAACAAAGAAACTTCCATTTGCACATTCATCTGTCGCAAAGAAACAAACATATCCCGTCAATTGCATACCAGGGAACTCAACTGTGCCTTCTTCTTTGTAGAAAGAGAAGAAGACTTTCGGCTAAGCGCATCAGCTACCACATTCACCGTACCAGGATGATACTTGATAGTGCAGTCGTAATTATTTATTAACTACATCCATCGACGCTGTCACATGTTCAACTCATGTTGCGAAAAGATGTACTTCAGATTCTTATGATCCATAAAGATTTGACACACTTCCCCATACAGATAGTGCCTCCAAATCTTTAACGCATTAACCACTGCTGCCAACTCCAAATCATGAATCGGATAGTTCTCCTCGTGTTTCTTAAGATGTCGCGAAGCAAAAGAAGCCACATGATCTTCCTGCATTAGCACACAACCTAAACCTTTCTTGGAAGCATCACAGAAAACAACATAGCCCTTCCCAGGCTCTGGCAGGATTTACACTGGAGCACTGGTCAGCTTCTCCTTCAAGCTTTGGAAGGCTTGCTGGCAAAGATCATCCCAAACAAAAGGTACATCCTTCCTAGTCAACTTCGTTATTGGCAACACAATCGCACTGAAGTCCTTGATAAACCTCCGGTAGTAACCTGCTAAACCCAAGAAACTACGAACTTCAGTCGGCGTCTTCGGCTGCTCCCATTCTGCAACGGACTCCACCTTCTTCGAGTCTACTTTGACTCCTTTAGCAGATATCACATGACCCAAGAAAGTCACTTGTTCCAACCATAACTCACACTTACTGAACTTGGCATACAGCTGGTGTTGGCGAAGAAGAGTCAACGCTCATCGAAGATGTTGCTCATGCTCTTGCCTATCCTGACTATAGATCAAGATGTCATCTACAAAGACTACAACAAACTGATCTAAGAACGGACGAAACACTCTGTTCATCAGGTCCATGAAAGCATCAGGTGCATTGGTTAGCCCAAATGGCATAACCACAAACTCGAAATGACCATACCTCATCCTAAAAGCAGACTTTGGTATGTCATCCGCCTTAATCCTCAATTGATGATATCCAGACCGTAGATTGATCTTCGAAAACACTGTCGCACCACGCAACTGATCAAATAGATCATCTATCCTCGGCAACGGGTACTTATTCTTGATCGCGACCTTGTTCAACTGCCGATAATCTATACACAATTGCATCGATCCATCCTTTTTCTTGACGAACAAAACTGGAGCACCCCACGGAGACGTACTCGGTCGGATGAAAGCTTTCTCCAACAATTCTTGCAACTGCTTCTTCAGCTCTGCCATCTCCACTGGAGCCATCCTATACGGTGTCTGTGCAACTGGCTATGTTCCTGGTACCAGATTGATCTCGAAATCAATCTCCCGGGGTGGCGGAACACCAGGAAACTCCTCAGGAAACACGTCGGCAAACTCTCGAACAATTGACACCTCCTCGATACTAGGACCCTTCGCCTTGGTAGCTACAACTGTATCAACCACGTGAGCTAAGAACGCCTCACATCCTTGCCGTAGCAACTTCTCTGCCACCATCGCTGATACTAAGTATGTCAGAAGAATCTTCCTATCTCCCTGCAAGATCCACTTCTCTCCGACATCATCAAACACCGCCTGCTTGGAACCACAGTCCAAAACAACCTTATACTTCTCTAAGGTATCCATTCCAAGGATAACATCGAAACCATGCATATCAAGTGGTATAAGATCCACTTGTATACAATGTCCTGAAAAAGACAAGACACAAGATGAACATTCTTCTCGAAGCATCGAGGAACCATCAAAAGGGGTTTCTAACAACAAACTATCCTTCTTACAACTAACAAGTAAATGACCATTTTCAAGCATACTATAGGCGATAAAAGAGTGTGTAGCACCCGGGTCAACCAGAACAGATATAAAGTAAGAAGAAGACATATCAGAATGAAATAACTCCATCTGACCTGTCACCACTCACGGGTTGACTATCGCCTCCGGCTGATTCATAGCATAGAATTGAGCCGTTGCTTGCTGTCCACGTCCTCTGCTCCCTTGAGCAGACGATCCAACTTGCGATGGTTGACCGCATCCTCATCCTCTTCTACCACTAGAGCCAATTAGGTCAGTGTTGACTGACGTTGATTCTGTTGACTCAAGGTCAATTAGGTCAATGTTGACTCACGTCTAAATTGACTAAACCCGTGTTTTGATGATGACTAACCATTCCACATATTGGTGTCTAATGTCTCTACTTGAGTGATTTCAGATTAGGTATAGACACACTCCAAATGCCCTAACTTGCGCATATCAAATTGGAGAAAAGACAAGTTAAAATCATACAAGTGCACGTTTTTATAATATGATGTAAATCCATTAGAATCATGTTGTAAATCACTTGTAACGATTGTGTGACTTGTAATTAAGCTTAGAAAAATATCAGGAGCACTTAGATCGAATATTAGAGTACTTTAGATGCAACTTTGAAAATTGATTACATCGGTCGAGTTGTGTTTACACAGAACTCGACCGATGGAGTAACTGACCAAATCGATTTTCATTGGTCGGTCAAGTTTCCTCAGGACAAACTCGACTGATGGTCTGAATATCGGCTTTGTCTTTTACTCTATCGGTCGATTTACCCTTATAGAAACTCGACCGATTGCACTGTACGGAAAAGTGCAGAAAAGTGTTTCTAGCCGTTGTGAAGTTGCAACAAGTGAAAATATATCCGTTGCAAGCCACAAAACGGCTAGTTTTCTTTCACAAGTGTTCCGGAAGGCTAAGAGGCATCCCCATCTATAAATAGGACCCCTTGGGCTTCATTCCAAGGTTGAGCATTCATTGCAAACTCTATGTGAGGCTCCTATTCTATAGTTGAGTGCTTCCTACAGCCTCCTCTCTCTCTCTCTAAGCTTAATCACTTGTTACATCCATTAGATTGAGTAAGAAATCTGTAAGAGAGCTAGTCCTACATGTATATCTTGTGAGGCTCTCACTTCCACCACCTTCCTATCTCTCATTTCAATCATGAATATGAAGGTTCTCTCTCTTGTCTAAGAGAGGTGAAGAAGAACAAGGGAAGGAGTCCCTTGGTGAAGATCAAGGCTGAAGACTTGGAGCTGGAGTGGGTAAGCCCTTGGAGAAGGCAGAAGACTCAAGCTCAAGTGGGTAAGACCTTGGTGGAAGCTTCTCCGAGTGAAGGTGAAGTCAAAAGCTGAAGATCCAAGAAGAGTGGGTAATTCCTACAAGGCTGAAGACTTGTGCTAGAGTGGGTAAGTTCTTGGAGAAGGTCGAACACTCTTGCAAAGTGGGTAAGTCCTTGGTAAGGTTGAAGACTCTTTGTCTTGGATATGTAAGTCTTTTGTTTGGTCATGCATTGTATGTCTTATGAATGAATATAAGAGTGCAATAGTTTGGAAGTCCTAGAGGTTGACCTCTCTAGGCAAGTGGACTGACACACTTCTAGTTTGAAGTGTGGAACCACTCTAAATAGCTTTTCTAATTGGTGCATGTTCAATTCCTCTCTCCCTTGCTATGCATGTTTTAGTTGCACTCAAATTACCTATTTAGCAACCTTATCTTGTCATATACCTTGAAGGTTTAATGAATTTTGTTTAAGTGCTTTCAGCTCTATTCACCCCCCCTCTAGAGTATATAATCACCCATCTAGGATCCAACAATTGGTATCAGAGCGGGTCTTCTCCAAGCATACTTCTACAAGTAGGAGAAGATGAGTGACTACCTAGGAGGGAGATTCTCGACCAGCCTTCCAATCTTTGATGGGAGCAATTTCCTCTATTGGAGAAGAAGGCTCCAATTCTACATCCAAGGATCAAGTCTTGAGACGTGGCAAATGGTGAACAGCCCATACGAGCTACCAAAGACAAAGATTGAAGAATGGGATGAAGATACCTTGAAGAAAGCAACCTTGAATGCTAGAGCCATGCACATCCTCTATGCATCCATGACCCCCACCGAGTTCAACCGGATCTCTTCATGTGAAACAACCTATGAGGTATGGAGAAAGCTTTGCATCACTTGTGGAGGGACAAATCAAGTGAAGGAAAGCAAAGTCTACATGCTCAAAGGGCTGCTTGAGAACTTCAAGATGGGAAAGGAGGAGAGCATAGCAAACATGTACTCAAGGCTCAACACCATTTTGAATGGTCTTGCTGTTCTAGGACATCCTATGTCTAGTGGAGAGATCAACTCAAAGATCCTTAAAACTCTCCCCAAGAGGTGGGAACCCAAGGTGACTTCAATTGAAGAAGCAAGGTCTCTTAAGGATATTCCTATTGAAGAGCTCATTGGAAATCTACAAGCATATGAAGCTACACTTGACAAAGGGAGGAAGTAGAAAGACAAGAGAAGAAAGAGCTAAAGAGAATGAAGAAGGCTGAAATGAAGGCTCAAATTGAAGCTATCATGGAACAAGTCTCTCCATCCTCTCAAGATAAAGAAGATGCTATGTACTCCAAGGGTAGACTCTACAAAGGCAAGTCCTCCTCCATCCGGTGCTTCACATGTGGAAAGAAGGGTCACTACAAGGAATATTGCCCACAAGGCAAAAAGACCCATATTCACATGAAGAAGGAGAAAGGGCACTCAAGCTCAAGTGGCTCCTCCAACTCAAGCTCAAGTGAAGATTCAAGTGAAGGATCAAGCTCAAGCTCTAGTGATGAAGGAGAATGCCATTTTACTCTTATTGCGTCAAAAAGTGAAGACTCAAGTGAGGTAAATCTAAACTCTTTAGATAAAGAATCTTTGATTGCTATCATTCTTGATACTTGTGCCTCTCTTAAGTCTTCTAAAAGGAAAAGGAAAAAGCTTGCTATAATTGTTGATAATTTGCATGTAGAACTAGATGATCTTGAACATGCTAATTCTTGTTTGCTTGATGATAAAAATGCTTGTCTTAGCCAAGTAGACTCTCTTAAACTTGAAAATTCTAGGTTGCTTGATAAGATTAGATTTCTAGAATCTCAACCTCTCATGTCTAGTTCTAATGAAGAGCATAATTTAATTGTTGATTCTCTCATGCATGATATTAATGTTCTTAAATATGAAAACAAGGACAAAGATTTTGTTTTGCAAGAATTAGAAATAGAAAATGCCTCCTTGTTTGCCAAAATCAATGTGCATGATTCTTTTTCTAGTTCTACTAGTAGAGAGAATGATGTTGCTGCTCTTCATATTGATAGAAATTCTTATTTAACTAAAGCTCTTTGCTTAGAAAATGATCTTCTGCATGCTAGAGATAATATCAATCATTTATCTTCTACTATTACTTCTCTTATGCATGATAATGATAGTTTGAGATCTTCTTTGCAAAGATTCTTAGTTGGTAAAAAGAGTCTTAATGACATCCTACACCATTCTACTAAACAAATTGGTAGACATGGTTTAGGATATGATAGTAGTCAAAGGAACAACAAAGATAAAGGACCTCTAATCTTCCATGGAGAATCCTCTAGTTCCAAGACTATGGGCACATGCAAGTATTGCAATGAAATTGGTCATTATTCTACTTGTTGTCCTTTTAGGAAAGCACCCAAGAGAAATAGGACTTGGGTTGCTAAACTAACCCCTCCGGACCCAAAAACATGATTGGGGACCATTTCATCTTTCTTCTTGTAGGTACTTACAAATGGATTGACTTGAGCTATTGAATTGCAAATTGACTTCTCAATCCACATTAAAGAAGAAAGGTGAGATGTGTAGAGGGTGACAACAAGTGGAAAAAGTAATGGTAAGCACAAAGGTAATGTTTTTCTTGCTTATAACCAATCCTAGCTTGTTTTGTCAAGATGGTGTGCACTATACATATGGTTTTTGAGTCAAAAGTGGCATTTTGTGATTCTCTTCACACTCTTGCTCAAAAACTATTTCTAATGCTTCTATAGTGCATTACTAACTTGCTTAGACATGTTTGGATATGGTTTGTATATTTATCATGCCTTTGAATATGTTTTTATAAAATATATGTGCTTTTTGATAGATGGTCTGTCGGTCGAGTTTGCCCTATTGAAACTCGACCGATAGGCACCAATGGGTGTTGACAACATCTGTCATCGGTCGAGTTGTCAATGCACAGAACTCGACCGATAACACTGTGCACAGAATATACACAGTTGGCTTATTGAGTGAGAATTTCCCTCTCAACTAGATTTTCTCAACTGATAGCCTTATTCTTTGGCACTCTCATTTGGTACCTTTATATATGCATATTTCCATGCTTTAAATTGTCTATCTTGTTTACAACTCTATCTCTCTAATTGCTCTAACTTGGTATATCTATATCTTGCAATTACTTGCTTTGAGTTGTTTTGCAGGTTTTGATGATGATCTCTTTGGATCTCTTGGTTGTGTCTTAATTTGCTTCCGTTGTTCTCTAACTTGCTACATCTATCCAGGTGTATATCTTGTTTTGATACAACTTTGAGGTTCTTAGTGGTAATCATCTTATGGTAAGGATGCATATCTAGTGAATTATATCCTTTCATGCTTCTAAATTTGCTTATCTCTTTGTTTGGATATATCTCTAAATCTAATGATAGCTTGCTTTATATTGTGTATCTTTTGGTATATCTTGCTATGATCTAGATCCTACTAGTAGTCCTAACTTGTGATATCACTACTAGTAGTTCATATACATGTAGTTCTAACCTTGCTTATATTTGGCATCTTTGCTCATCTATATGCTATGCTTGTATCTTGTCTCATACATGCTCAAGATCGTTCCTTGAATTGCATATCTACTATCTTGAGTTGCTTGCATAAAATTGTGATGCAGGGTACATAGATCTACATTGTATGTAGAAATTGGAGTATTTTTGGATTTTATGCAGCTTTTGCTCTAGTTTCAGTTTTTGGTGCAAGATTAGTGTTTTTCATGCAAAAACTACATTCTGAGCAAGACTCATTACTTTGCAACGAGCTCTGATGGTTTTTGGTCAAATACCATCATCTTGAGGGTCAAAATTGTGATTTATTGTTTTTCTGCAACTCTTTATCTTGCTTTTTGGTATGTTCAAGTATATGCTTTAACTTGATTTTCTTTTTATGCTTGGACAAGCCCCTATCTATGCTCTTCTACTCTCGTTATATATATTTATGTTATCTCCTTTCTCTTTAGCAAGTGATGTTTCTTATTTCTTCATAACCCCACTTTTTGAAATGACAAAGGGGGAGAAATGTATGTCTTCTTTTAAAAAGAGGAAGAAGGCATGTCTTACATGAAGAGGAGAAGTATGTCCATGTAAAAGGGAGAAGGTAAAGGGGAGAAGACATATATGTGTAGAACATATATGAGTAGAAGACACAATATTCTATAAATGTTATGAAAGCTAACCATGCAGGAGAAATAGCATCAATTGAGGGGGAGTATGAAAACTTCATGCACATCAATTGAGGGGGAGCATATGAACTCCATTCTATTGAAACCCCTAGGTTTCTCTGAAGGTATGATTTTACTTTAAAGCTTTCAATACATTAATGGAATGGTTTGTCATCTTCAAAAAGGGGGAGATTGTTGACTCAAGGTCAATCAGGTCAATGTTGACTCATGTCTAAATTGACTAAACCCGTGTTTTGATGATGACTAACCATTCCACATATTGGTGTCTAATGTCTCTACTTGAGTGATTTCAGATTAGGTATAGACACACTCCAAATGCCCTAACTTGCTCATATCAAATTGTAGAAAAGACAAGTCAAAGTCATACAAGTACACATTTTTGTAATATGATGTAAATTCATTAGAATCATGTTGTAAATTACTTGTAATTATTGTATGACTTGTAATTAAGCTTAGAAAAATATCAGGAGCACTTA
The DNA here is from genome assembly GCA_963693085.1 of Alisma plantago-aquatica. NCBI lineage: Eukaryota > Viridiplantae > Streptophyta > Magnoliopsida > Alismatales > Alismataceae > Alisma > Alisma plantago-aquatica. The sequence goes on from OY856409.1 coordinate 59,836,188, forward strand.
GATCGAATATTAGAGCACTTTAGATGCAACTTTGAAAATTGATTACAGACACTTTGTCGGTCGAGTTTCCCAGCCTGAAAACTCGATCGATCATCCTTGATAAATTTTCTAGAGATTGCATCGGTCGAGTTGTGTTTACACAGAACTCGACCGATGGAGTAACTGACCAAATCAATTTTCATTGGTCGTTCGAGTTTCCTGAGGACAAACTTGACCGATGGTCTGAATATCGGTTTTGTCTTTTACTCTATCGGTCGAGTTACCCTTATAGAAACTCGACCGATTGCACTGTACAAAAAAGTGCAGAAAAGTGTTTCTAGCCGTTGTGAAGTTGCAACAAGTGAAAATATATCCGTTGCAAGCCACAAAATGGCTAGTTTTCGTTCACAAGTGTTCCCAAAGGCTAAGAGGCATCCCCATCTATAAATAGGACCCCTTGGGCTTCATTCCAAGGTTGAACATTCATTGCAAACTCTATGTGAGGCTCCTATTCTATAGTTGAGAGCTTCCTACAGCCTCCTCTCTCTCTCTAAGCTTAATCACTTGCTACATCCATTAGAGTGAGTAGGAAATATGTAAGAGAGCTAGTCCTACATGTATATCCTGTGAGGCTCTCACTTCCACCACCTTCCTATCTCTCATTTCAATCATGAAGATGAAGGTTCTCTCTCTTGTCTAAGAAAGGTGAAGAAGAACAAGGGAAGGAGTCCCTTGGTGAAGATCAAGGCTGAAGACTTGGAGCTGGAGTGGGTAAGCCCTTGGAGAAGGCAGAAGACTCAAGCTCAAGTGGGTAAGACCTTGGTGGAAGCTTCTCCGAGTGAAGGTGAAGCTAAAAGCTGAAGATCCAAGAAGAGTGGGTAATTGCTACAAGGCTAAAGACTTGTGCTAGAGTGGGTAAGTCCTTGTAGAAGGCCTAAGACTCTCTTAAAGTGGGTAAGTCCTTGGGAAGGTTGAAGACTCTTTGTCTTGGATAGGTATGTGGCATCCAACTCACAAAAACATAATTAACTAATGCGGAAGCGAATCATTTGCAGCGGATTACAGAAAATCACTAAAAATTAAAACCTTTTTCAAAGAGACCCAATCATAGAAAAACTCTTTCAACAAGAACCAATGTATTACATTTACATCATGGTTCATAAGTATATATCTTATACCATCTCTTCTCGAGGGTTACAACATCAACTGCCTTGTTAAAAGCTAAACACAGACAACATAATAACCTTGAGGCATTAAACCAAAATCTCAAAACGATACATTAAAAGCACTAAGTACTAACTCTGAGGACCTGAGAGTACAGAGACGACACATAGGACTTCTATCTACAAAACACGACAGACATCACACTCAACCTGAGTTGTCATTGCTGTCCCTGTTTCTGCTGATGTTCTTCCTCTGTAAGATATTCTCAGTCTCTTTCACACTCGTCCACCTAAAAATGTTGGTTCCCACGGGGGTGAGATAATTGAAAATTGCCCCAGCGAGAGATATAACTCTCCGCCAGAAACATCATTATTGTAGTTTAATTAATATAAAACTGAGCAGAGGATAAGAAGTTTAGATCATTCTCATCTTTTAAAGTATTACACCTATCTATGATTGAACAGTAATTCATCTATTCTCTTTATAAGGAATAAAAAGAACATGTATAACATTTATCTACCATACATTTTCAACATCTCAAGCTTTGCTCATGTCATTCATTATTCTGATGTGTCACCCATGATTCATTCTTGTTTCTATTTGTTGGCCTTAGCCAATCTGCTAAACAGGTATTCACTTATGCCAGACATGTGATTATATATATCATCATGTCTTATTCAAGCATTAAACTATATCAATCAGGTATAAATGCTTTAGGCATTGGACTTTAACCAACCCTAATTACAGGCATTAAGCCTCTGCCAGGTATTTCTAATTATAGAGGCATGGATAGCATGCGAAACATAACTATCAACATGAGATATCTAGCATCATGATTATAATCAATAGTAGCAGTAAGATATCAACATAAGCATGACTATTGTATGTACACATTTACAGTCTTATGCATATCCACAACATAAGTATAATTACTATCTCTTAGTTGCACTAAGCATCATTTTTATGTAAAGAGAACAAACAAGGGTTATCATCCAATGTGAAGCGTCATGTATAACCCTAAACAGATATGCTATACAGCTGTATTACATCTTTTATTATGCCCTGAGGAAATTGAGGATACCACTCAAAATCCAACTGACCACTGCTAAGTCGAAATCAGTGCCATACAAGATCTAGGAAGAGCCAGACTCCTATGATCTTCTCCGCCCCCGGTCAGTACGGGTCCGACACAGCGACACAAAAGGTCAAGATGCTAACAGCCTAGTCCATCCTTGGTACAGGTCACATCACTAGTGAAAGAGGTGGGTACGCATACCCTAACATCTGAGGTACAACCACAGTTGTCCTCCAATATCATCACATATATAATCACTGAGACACGACCGCAGCCGTTCTCAAACTGAGGGCTAGGTATGACCGCAATCATCCTCCCTAAACACTTGAATTCAGGATGACAAGCACCCCGCATACTCATCAATATGCGCTCCGAGTTTCCCTTAGGAATACTCGTTTCACCATATGGCAAGTTCTGACACTTAGATGGATCTATGGCACAGGGCACTACATGATTAGAGTTGCACTTGATTAGTTATGCCAATTGGGTGAATTAAGGCTACATCAAACAAGTGGACATACAAACCCTAATTCATTTCTAGCAAGCATATAAATATCAAAACCTGAAAAGATATAAAACATATGAAACATAATTTCTCATCTCATCATCACATGGTAATATTCACTTGCCATTCATGAGATTACACCAATCATCATATTATCACAGGATATAAATCCTTTTTACAATATCACAGGGTATCAACCCTTATCAACATAAGAGGAATACACCTCATTCGGGGCTCAACCATGCCCAAAGGTCATTAAGACCATCATACTATCACAGGATATAAATCCTTTTCACAATAACACAGGGAATCAACCCTTATCAACACAAGAGGATTACACCTCATTCAGGGCTCAATCATGCCCATGAAACATCTTGTTACCTCTTACTAGGTAACATCTAACCATATGGCTCACAAGGCCATTAAACATCTTGTCACCTCTCACTAGGCAACAATAACATATTAACTCATGTAATATAATAGTAACACCACTATTTCCTCCATAGGGTTAGGGTTTACTATTCACATAAATTAGGGTTTCATGTTCATTTTATCAATCCAACCCTGATATATTGTTCCATACATCTAGGAGCATCCATCGACATTCCAAGTATTTAATATTCTTATCATTTATCATTAAATGATCATCAACATAAGGTATGAGTTTATCTCTCATCCTTATCATGGTATGATTCCATCATACTCATTTTAGCTTACTTATCAAGTATGTTAAACTCATTACATTTCATTGTAACAATTTACATAACACTCTCCTTGTGTATCTTATCCAAAATATTGGATTTGAGATGCATCAAGGTATATCAACCCTAAAATGCTAAATGTGGTATCTATCATGTCTCAATATATCACTTCCCTCATCACTTCTATCTTACTTGAGTTAATTAACTTATCTTATAATAAGGAATCTCACATCTTAATACTTTCATCCACTAACCTATCACCTTTACCATGATGTGCATAGATCACACACAAGGATTGTCCAACTATCTTCAATGATATGGACTCATCTCAAGGTAAGGCATTGCTTATTATAAGGTTGCCTATAGTCAACCACTTGAGATATTTCATCGTTATAGGGTATTACCCATTATTTCATCATTAAGGTTTACTCATATCATTACCCAGACATTAGGGTTATGATTTATCATCATATTGCCCATGATTAGAATTCCATGCACTATAGCCCAAATTTAGGGTTTCACATAGATTTACTCTGTGTTAAGTTTAAGGTTTCATATGACATCGCCCTCAATTAGGGTTTCACATGGAATCATCCTCAATTAGGGTTTCTCATGGAATCACCCTCAGTTAGGGTTTCATTCAATTACCCATAAATTAGGGATTCATTATTCATCCAATTAGGGTTTGGCATTTCATTACCTTAAATTAGAGTTACCCTAGTCATTACCCTTAATTAGGGTTACACTATTACCCTTAATTAGGGTTACACTATTACCCTTAATTAGGGTTACACTATTACCCTAGATTAGGGTTTCACTCAGAATTTCCCTAAATCAGGGTCAGGGTTCATTAACCTTCTCAATTAGGGTTTCTTGATCTCTTTACTAAGGATCATACCGTAAATCACCATATGAATCATACTTATGTATGAATTCATTTCTATCATTCTCTCCACTTGATTTGGTTACATCAACCATCCGATCAAATACAAACAACTATCTTTGACATAATATACTGAGTTATTACTTCCATAAACAATTAGGGTTGCATTTTAGGGATCATTCACAATTGAAACCATTAAGATTAAACCAATTGAACCCATTGGATCAATATCCAATTACATCAGAATGCTTCCTCAAACGTTCAACCATTGCAAATGGTTAACCACTCCAAACAGTTTGAAACTGTTGGTTTCAATCAATTTGTTGAAATCGTTTAACCAATTTCATTGAAACCGATTGGTCCCAAATTTTGAAATTGTTTGCCTAAGATATTAATTGAGGTGTGTGCTTGTGATGAAATAATCATCTTCAAGCTACAAACCCACGAAATTTGCTGTGATTTCCATGGTGGTTTCATCAATCAACCAAAATAAATTTTGGAAATGAAGAAAGCATCAACATTTGATAAGGAATTGAATGCAATAACAATATTACGGGTTCAAGTTATAAAACCCGCCTCCAATTGAGCTTCAAAGCTCCAAGCTCACGTCAAAAATGGTGGATGAAGTTTTTGCAACTCCCCCTAGGCTCGTCTCCAAGCTTTTGGATGAAAAAGTTGGCTAGGGTTGAAGAGGAGATCAAAATAAGAAGAAATCAATGATTTATTTTTGATTTCCACCATGGAATCAAGGAGAACGAAGGTGAAGGACCTTACCAACAGGTTGGGGTCGTCCTACTGCTCCTCCACAGCTCCTTAGTCGTTTTCCAAGCAAGGGAAAAGAAAAGAATCCGAAATAGCCTTTGTTTTGGCTTGGTAAAGGTACTTTTATAAGAAATTCCATGAGAGAGAAAATGCCTTATAAAAATGCATTTAATTCCAAAATTGGTGCCGCCTCTCCCCCCTTTCATTCCTTGGATATGAGGATATACCATTTGCCTCTTATTCCTCTCAATTATCCTCAATTTAAAGAAAATAAAATTAAGCACCTTAGATCATATTATAATAATATCCCAATTTGAGTGGATATTACTTTTCTTTATAATAATGGTGAGTGGGTTATCCACTTGCTTGAGATATTTTCGTGCCCTAGAAAAGGAAAAACGATGTTCACACTTGAGCAAATTCAACCATCTCGTTTTTGGTTGAAGGCCCTTCAATTAATACATTTATTTTTGCCCTAAATCAAATCAGGGTTTCAATTAGGATTAAATCTTGATTATTTTAATATCAAGATTCTCTCTCCTCCAACTTAATTAAAATGAGGCGCCCCTCTCATTTTCTTTACTCTAATTGATGCCAAGAAACATTAGGGACCTTATTGAAGTGGTAATTTACATATTACACCCTGGGTTTTGGGTAATTTGCACATTACACCAAAACTAGGTTTTCATGCACATACATTGCTTTATCAGCTCTTTCTTGGTATTCAGGCTTCCATAAGCCATACCTTAGCATCATCTTTACTCTCATGATGCTTCAACACATGAGGAACATATTATCATGCACAATTTGCACTTAAACCCCTCAACTTGGGTAATTTGCACTTTAGTCCCAAACAGGCAAAACATTGATTTCAACAATGTTAAAAAAGGACTAGAATTGCAATATAAGTTCCTCTTGAACCCTAATTACCTTTCACAAGATGAGATTAAGCATTTAATCATCTTTATTAATCAAAACACCCAGGGTTAAAGTATAACCCAGGTCAGGGGTGTTACAAATTATAAACCCCTAACAAGGATTTCGTCCTCGAAATCCAGATAAAGGAAGACAGATGTATTTTATTCATCATACTATCTAGTCTTCACATATCATCTCCTTATTATAGAGACACCATAAAACTTTGATCAGCACCAAGTGTTTCCATACAAGATTCTCATAGAATCAACACACAAGGCACATGCCCCACTGTCCCTCATCATTGACTATAGAGTCAACTTTGTGTCAAATAACACTTTTCTTATTCAGAGAAGCATCATACATTCTTTATTAATATCATGTTTATGCAGAGCATAAACCCCTAACATATAATGTTCATATTATTATAATCAGACTAATTTCACAGTTGACCAATCCAGGTAGCCAACCTAACCCATATGATAACTCTCAGATACCAGAATCTTTCACCTTGGTATCTATCACATGTGTTGGAAACACATCATATATATCTCTTCCTTTCATCTTGGAACATTATGTGTTTCACATGTCCTCATCTTGGGACCAAAGTCCAAGATAACTGATACTTTTCTAAGTATCCATCACATGAACACATTTATCTTATGCACATCAAGTGTCCTAAGACCCACTTGATTGCCATGTCCCTGAAAGGAAAGAAAACAAGGATTCATATTCCTCTTATTAATTTGTGTATTTTCAACTATTCATGAACCATTTACTCTTTATCTCATCCTAGGTTCCTTGCCTTTAGCATTGGAATTTGTAAGGATGATTACATGTCATTATCCCTTTCTTTATTATTATCTAGCATGTTTATGATCATCTCATGATCTCATCACATTTCCCATTTCCTCATTATGGGAAAGATCTTTATTATGCTGGCAGTATCATTGAACAGGGTTCATCTCCCTCATTCTTATTCTTATCTTATGAGGAGTTCACTTTTAGTTTCTCATACAACATACTCATCTGAGATTATCTCAGACTTCTCTTTCTTATGCATGGGATATGACACATTTATTCATCCCATATTTCTAATTTCATGATACTCATTAGATTGTCTCAGAATGACTACTTGATCAGAGCAATAAAAAAGACAACAATCTAAGAGTTTCCATACCCACTTTATCATCAATAGTTGTATACCTGGCCAGGGTATATAAATACTGAGATTAAGTGGTATGCACTTTGTATAATATCATATTTCTTCTTTTCATATTATCACAAGCATAAGACTTATCATCCCTGAATTTCATTCAGGCACCTCTTCTGTACCTCATCATTTCTCAAGGAGGTAAGAACAACATAAAACATTTGTAATGTTTTACTATGCAAAAAATAAGTCCTCATAGGACTAATCAAGGAAAGTTCAATCATTTCCTTTCTCAGTTAATCATGGAATTCATAAAATGACATATTTGAATGACATTATCTTGTCTAACTTGTCATAATTCATGAATTATTCACTGGCTCAGGCTAACTCTGCCTCAAAGATTGATTCAACAGGCTAAGGTTGAGTACAGACTCAATTTAAGTCCAGAAATTCATCATTTCCTTTTGCTTCAACCTGCAGATGCTGATTACAAATCATGTTGATATCTAAAACATCATCATTGGGGTTGGTAATCTGGGTTACAGTGCCAATGCTTGATCCACTATATACATTACTGTTTCCCTAAATTCTCCAACAATAATACTTAAAGAAAGATTTTCTTATCATAGATGGATCAACTAGGAGATTCTCAGGCAATTGTCTCTCTCTTGCCTGCTCCCATGCACCTCTTCTTGGTGCAACGTTGATACTCTCAGCAGCAATCTCCTCATGTGAACCAGTCATCTTTAAGTTCTTCTTCTCTTATATGAGCAGAATACATTATCAGATACACTAGATGATACCAGAATAGACTCTACTACCTTAGTCCTATGTCTCTGTAGACTCAGCGAACCTAGAGCTCTGATACCACTAAATTGTGGCATCCAACTCACAAAAACATAATTAACTAATGCGGAAGTGAATCATTTGCAGCGGATTACAGAAAATCACTAAAAATTAAAACCTTTTTCAAAGAGACCCAATCATAGAAAAACTCTTTCAACAAGAACCAATGTATTACATTTACATCATGGTTCATAAGTATATATCTTATACCATCTCTTCTCGAGGGTTACAACATCAACTGCCTTGTTAAAAGCTAAACACAGACAACATAATAACCTCGAGACATTAAACCAAAATCTCAAAATGATACATTAAAAGCACTAAGTACTAACTCCGAGGACCTAAGAGTACAAAGACGACACATAGAACTTTTATCTACAAAACACGACAGACAGCACACTCAACCTGCGTTGTCATTGCTGTCCCTGTTGCTGCTGATGTTCTTCCTCTGCAAGATATTCTCAGTCTCTTTCGCACTCATCCACCTAAAAATTTTGGTTCCCACGGGGGTGAGACAATTGAAAATTGCCCCAGCGAGAGATATAACTCTCTGCCAGAAACATCATTATTGTAGTTTAATTAATATAAAACTGAGCAGAGGATAAGCAGTTTAGATCATTCTCATCTTTTAAAGTATTACACCTATCTATGATTGAACAGTAATTCATCTATTCTCTTTATAAGGAATAAAAAGAACATGTATAACATTTATCTACCATACATTTTCAACATCTCAAGATTTGCTCATGTCATTCATTATTCTGATGTGTCACCCATGATTCATTCTTGTTTCTATTTGTTGGCCTTAGCCAATCTGCTAAACAGGTATTCACTTATGCCAGACATGTGATTATATATATCATCATGTCTTATTCAAGCATTAAACTATATAAATCAGGTATAAATGCTTCAGGCATTAGACTATACCAATTCTGATTACACAGCCAGGCATTGGACTTTAACCAACCCTAATTACAGGCATTAAGCCTCTGCCATGTATTTCTAATTATAGAGGCATGGATAGCATGCGAAACATAACTATCAACATGAGATATCTAGCATCATGATTATAATCAACAGTAGCAGTAAGATATCAACATAAGCATGACTATTGTATGTACACATTTACAGTCTTATGCATATCCACAACATAAGTATAATTACTATCTCTTAGTTGCACTAAGCATCATTTTTATGTAAAGAGAACAAACAAGGGTTATCATCCAATGTGAAGCGTCATGTATAACCCTAAACAGATATGCTATACGGCTGTATTACATCTTTTATTATGCCCTGAGGAAATTGAGGATACCACTCAAAATCCAACTGACCACTGCTAAGTCGAAATCAGTGCCATACAAGATCTAGGAAGAGCCGGACTACTAAGATCTTCTCCGCCCCCGGTCAGTATGGGTCCGCCACAGCGACACAAAAGGTCAAGCTGCTAACAGCCTAGTCCGTCCTTGGTACAGGTCACGACACTAGTGAAAGAGGTGGGTACGCATACCCTACCATCTGAGGTACAACCGCAGTTGTCCTCCAATATCATCACATATATAATCACTGAGACACGACCGCAGTCGTTCTCAAACTGAGGGCTAGGTATGACTACAATCATCCTCCCTAAACACTTGAATTCAGGATGACAAGCACCCCGCATACTCATCAGTATGCACTCCGAGTTTCCCTTATGAATACTCATTTCACCATCTGGCAAGTTCTGACACTTAGATGGATCTATGGCACAGGGCACTACATGATTAGAGTTGCACTTGATTAGTTATGCCAATTGGGTGAATTAAGGCTGCATCAAACAAGTGGACATACAAACCCTAATTCATTTCTAGAAAGCATATAAATATCAAAACCTGAAAAGATATAAAACATATGAAACATAATTTCTCATCTCATCATCACATGGTAATATTCACTTGCCATTCATGAGATTACACCAATCATCATATTATCACAGGATATAAATCCTTTTCACAATATCACAGGGTATCAACCCTTATCAACATAAGAGGAATACACCTCATTCAGGGCTCAACCATGCCCAAAGGTCATTAAGACCATCATACTATCACATGATATAAATCCTTTTCACAATAACACAGGGAATCAACCCTTATCAACACAAGAGGATTACACCTCATTCAGGGCTCAATCATGCCCATGAAACATCTTGTTACCTCTTACTAGGTAACATCTAACCATATGGCTCACAAGGCCATTACACATCTTGTCACCTCTCACTAGGCAACAATAACATATTAACTCATGTAATATAATAGTAACACCACTATTTCCTCCATAGGGTTAGGGTTTACTATTCACATAAATTAGGGTTTCATGTTCATTTTATCAATCCAACCCTAATATATTGTTCCATACATCTAGGAGCATCCATCGACATTCCAAGTATTTAATATTCTTATCATTTATCATTAAATGATCATCAACATAAGGTATGAGTTTATCTCTCATCCTTATCATGGTATGATTACATAATACTCATTTTAGCTTACTTATCAAGTATGTTAAACTCATTACATTTCATTGTAACAACTTACATAACACTCTCCTTGTGTATCTTATCCAAAAATATTGGATTTGAGATGCATCAAGGTATATCAACCCTGAAATGCTAAATGTGATATCTATCATGTCTCAATATATCACTTCCCTCATCACTTCTATCTTACTTGAGATTATTACTTATCTTATAATAAGGAATCTCACATCTTAATACTTTCATCCACTAACCTATCACCTTTACCATGATGTGCATAGATCACACACAAGGATTGTCCAACTATCTTCAATGATATGGACTCATCTCAAGTTAAGGCATTGCTTATTATAAGGTTGCCTATAGTCAACCACTTGATATATTTCATCGTTATAGGGTATAACCCATTATTTCATCATTAAGGTTTACTCATATCATTACCCAGACATTAGGGTTATGATTTATCATCATATTGCCCATGATTAGAATTCTATGCACTATAGCCCAAATTTAGGGTTTCACATAGATTTACTCTGTGTTAAGTTTAAGGTTTCATATGACATCTCCCTCAATTAGGGTTTCACATGGAATCATCCTTAATTAGGGTTTCTCATGGAATCACCCTCAATTAGGGTTTCACTAATCATCCCAATTAGGGTTTCATTTAATTACCCATAAATTAGGGATTCATTATTCATCCAATTAGGGTTTGGCATTTAATTACCTTAAATTAGAGTTACCCAAGTCATTACCCTTAATTAGGGTTACACTATTACCCTTAATTAGGGTTACACTATTACCCTTAATTAGGGTTACACTATTACCCTAGATTAGGGTTTCACTCATAATTTCCCTAAATCAGGGTCAGGGTTCATTAACCTTCTCAATTAGGGTTTCTTGATCTCTTTACTAAGGATCATACCCTAAATCACCATATGAATCATACTTATGTATGAATTCATTTCTATCATTCTCTCCACTTGATTTGGTTACATCAACCATCCGATCAAATACAAACAACTATCTTTGACATAATATACTGAGTTATTGCTTCCATAAACAATTAGGGTTTGCATTTTAGGGATCATTCACAATTGAAACCATTAAGATTAAACCAATTGAACCCATTGGATCAATATCCAATTACATCAGAATGTTTCCTCAAATGGTCAACCATTGCAAATGGTTAACCACTCCAAATAGTTTGAAACTATTGGTTTCAATCAATTTGTTGAAATCGTTTAACCAATTTCATTGAAACCGATTGGTCCCAAATTTTGAAATTGTTTGCCTAAGATATTAATTGAGGTGTGTGATTGTGATGACATAATCATCTTCAAGCTACAAACCCACGAAATTTTCTGTGATTTCCGTGGTGGTTTCATCAATCAACCAAAATAAATTTTGGAAATGAAGAAAGCATCAACATTTGATAAGGAATTGAATGCAATAACAATATTAAGGGTTCAAGTTATAAAACCCGCCTCCAATTGAGCTTCAAAGCTCCAAGCTCACGTCAAAAATGGTGGATGAAGTTTTTGCAACTCCCCCTAGGCTCGTCCCCAAGCTTTTGTATGAAAAAGTTGGCTAGGGTTGAAGAGGAGATCAAAATAAGAAGAAATCAATGATTTATTTTTTATTTCCACCATGGAATCAAGGAGAACGAAGGTCAAGGACCTTAACAACAGGTTGGGGTCGTCCTCCTGCTCCTCCACAGCTCCTTAGTCATTTTCCAAGCAAGGGGAAAGAAAAGAATCTGAAATAGCCTTTGTTTTGGCTTGGTAAAGGTACTTTTATAAGAAATTCCATGAGAGAGAAAATGCCTTATAAAAATGCATTTAGTTCCAAAATTGGTGCCGCCTCTTCCCCCTTTCATTCCTTGGATACGAGGCTATCCCATTTTCCTCTTATTCCTCTCAATTATCCTCAATTTAAAGAAAAGAAAATTAAGCACCTTAGATCATATTATAATAATATCCCAATTTGAGTGGATATTACTTTTCTTTATAATAATGGTGAGTGGGTTATCCACTTGCTTGAGATATTTTCGTGGCCTAGAAAAGGCAAAAAGGTGTTCACACTTGAGAAAATTCAACCATATCGTTTTTGGTTGAAGGCCCTTCAATTAATACATTTATTTTTTCCCTAAATCAAATTAGGGTTTCAATTAGGATTAAATCTTGATTATTTTAATATCAAGATTCTCTCTCCTCCAACTTAATTAAAATGAGGCGCCCCTCTCATTTTCTTTACTCTAATTGATTCAAAGAAACATTAGGGACCTTATTGAAGTGGTAATTTACATATTACACCCTGGGTTTTGGGTAATTTGCACATTACACCAAAACTAGGTTTTCATGCACATACATTACTTTATCAGCTCTTTCTTGGTATTTAGGCTTCCATAAGCCATACCTCAGCATCATCTTTACTCTCATGATTCTTCAACACATGAGGAACATATTATCATGCACAATTTGCACTTAAACCCCTCAACTTGGGTAATTTGCACTTTAGTCCAAAACAGGCAAAACATTGATTTCAACAATGTTCAAAAAGGACTAGAATTTCCTCTTGAACCCTAATTACCTTTCACAAGATGAGATTAAGCATTTAATCATCTTTCTTAATCAAAACACCCAGGGTTAAAGTATAACCCAGGTCAGGGGTGTTACAAGGTAAGTCTTTTGTTTGGTCATGCATTGTATGTCTTATGAATGAATATAAGAGTGCAATAGTTTGGAAGTCCTAGAGGTTGACCTCTCTAGGAAAGTGGACTGACACACTTCTATTTTGAAGTGGGGAACCACTCTAAATATCTTGTCTAATTGGTGCATGTTCAATTCCTCTCTCCCTTGCTATGCATGTTTTAGTTGCACTCAAATTACCTATTTAGCAACTTTATCTTGTCATATACCTTGAAGGTTTAATGAATTTTGTTTAAGTGCTTTCAGCTCTATTCACCCCCCTCTAGAGCATCTAATCACCCATCTAGGATCCAACAATTGGTATCAGAGCGGGTCTTCTCCAAGCATACTTCTACAAGTAGGAGAAGATGAGTGACTACCTAGGAGGGAGATTCTTGACCAACCTTCCAATCTTTGATGGGAGCAATTTCCTATATTGGAGAAGAAGGCTCCAATTTTACAACCAAGGATCAATTATTGAGATGTGGCAAATGGTGAACATCCCATACGAGCTACCAAAAACAAAGATTGAAGAATGGGATGAAGATACCTTGAAGAAAGCAACCTTGAATGTTAGAGCCATGCACATCCTATATGCATCCATGACCCCCACCGAGTTCAACCAGATCTCTTCATGTGACACAGCCTATGAGGTATGGAGAAATCTTTGCATCACTTATGAAGGGACAGATCAAGTGAAGGAAAGCAAAGTCTACATGCTCAAAGGGCTGCTTGAGAACTTCAAGATGGGAAAGGAGGAGAGCATAGCAAACATGTACTCAAAGCTCAACACCATTGTGAATGGTCTTGCTATTCTAGGACATCCTATGTCTAGTGGAGAGATCAACTCAAAGATCCTTAGAACTCTCCCCAAGAGGTGGGAACCCAAGGTGACTTCAATTGAAGAAGCAAGGTCTCTTAAGGATATTCCTATTGAAGAGCTCATTGGAAATCTACAAGCACATGAAGCTACACTTGACAAGAGGGAGGAAGTAGAAAGACAAGAGAAGAAAGAGCTAAAGAGAATGAAGAAGGCTGAAATGAAGGCTCAAATTGAAGCTATCATGGAACAAGTCTCTCCATCCTCTCAAGCTAAAGAAGATGCCATGTACTCCAAGGGTAGACTCTACAAAGGCAAGTCCTCCTCCATCTGGTGCTTCACATGTGGAAAGAAGGGTCACTACAAGGAAGATTGCCCACAAGGCAAAAAGACCCATATTCACAAGAAGAAGGAGAAATGGCACTCAAGCTCAAGTGGCTCATCCAACTCAAGCTCAAGTGAAGATTCAAGTGAAGGATCAAGCTCAAGCTCTAGTGATGAAGGAGAATTCCATTTTTCTCTTATTGCGTCAATAAGTGAAGACTCAAGTGAGGTAAATCTAAACTCTTTAGATAAATAATCTTTGGTTCCTATCATTCTTGATACTTGTGCCTCTCTTAAGTCTTCTAAAAGGAAAAGGAAAAAGCTTGCTAGAATTGTTGATAATTTGCATGTAGAACTAGATGATCTTGAACATGCTAATTCTTGTTTGCTTGATGATAAAAATGCTTGTCTTAGCCAAGTAGACTCTCTTAAACTTGAAAATGCTAGGTTGCTTAATAATATTAGATTTCTAGAATCTCAACCTCTCATGTCTAGTTCTAATGAAGAGCATAATTTAATTGTTGATTCTCTCATCCATGATATTAATGTTCTTAAATCTGAAAACAAGGACAAAGATTTTGTTTTGCAAGAATTAGAAACAGAAAATGCCTCCTTGCTTGCCAAAATCAATGTGCATGATTCTTTTTCTAGTTCTACTAGTAGAGAGAATGATGTTGCTTCTCTTCATATTGATAGAGATTCTTATTTAACTAAAGCTCTTTGCTTAGAAAATGATCTTCTGCATGCTAGAGATAATATCAATCGTTTATCTTCTACTATTGCTTCTCTTATGCATGATAATGATAGTTTGAGATCTTCTTTGCAAAGATTCTTAATTGGTAAAAAGAGTCTTAATGACATCCTACACCATTCTACTAAACAAATTGGTAGACATGGTTTAGGATATGATAGTAGTCAAAGGAACAACAAAGATAAAGGACCTCCAATCTTCCATGGAGAATCCTCTAGTTCCAAGACTATGGGCACATGCAACTATTGCAATGAAATTGGTCATTATTCTACTTGTTGTCCTTTTAGGAAAGTACCCAAGAGAAATAGGACTTGGGTTGCTAAACTAACCCCTCCGGACCCAAAAACATGATTGGGGACCATTTCATCTTTCTTCTTGTAGGTACTTACAAATGGATTGACTTGAGCTATTGAATTGCAAATTGACTTCTCAATCCACATGAAAGAAGAAAGGTGAGATGTGTAGAGGGTGACAACAAGTGGAAAAAGTAATGGTAAGCACAAAGGTAATGTTTTTCTTGCTTATAACCAATCCTAGCTTGTTTTGTCAAGATGGTGTGCACTATACATATGGTTTTTGAGTCAAAAGTGGCATTTTGTGATTCTCTTCACACTCTTGCTCAAAAACTATTTCTAATGCTTCTATAGTGCATTACTAACTTGCTTAGACATGTTTGGATATGGTTTTTATATTTATCATGCCTTTGAATATGTTTTTATGAAATAAATGTGCTTTTTGACATCTAGTCTGTCGGTCGACTTTGCCCTATTGAAACTCGACCGATGGGCACCAATGGGTGTTGCCAACAGCTGTCATCGGTCGAGTTGTCAATGCACAGAACTCGACCGATAACACTGTGCACAGAATATACACAGTTGGCTTATTGAGTGAGAATTTCCCTCTAAACTAGATTTTCTCAACTGATAGCCTTATTCTTTGGCACTCTCATTTGGTACCTTTATATATGCATATTGTCATACTTTAAATTGCCTATCTTGCTTACAACTCTATCTCTCTAATTTCTCTAAATTGGTATATCTATATCTTGCAATTACTTGCTTTGACTTGTTTTGTAGGTTTTGATGATGATCTCTTTGGATCTCTTGGTTGTGTCTTAAATTGCTTCCGTTGTGCTCTAACTTGCTACATCTATCCAGGTGTATATCTTGTTTTGATACAACCTTGAGGTTCTGCGTGGTAATCATCTTATGGTAAGGATGCATATCTAGTGAATTATATCCTTTCATGCTTCTAAATTTGCTTATCTCTTTGTTTGGATATATCTCTACATCTAATCATAGCATCCTTTATCTTGTGTATCTTTTGGTATATCTTGCTATCATCTAGATCCTACTAGTAGTCCTAACTTGTGATATCATTTACTAGTAGTTCATATACATGTAGTTTTAACCTTGCTTATATTTGGCATCTTTGCTCATCTATATGCTATGCTTGTATCTTGTCTCATACATGCTCAAGATCATTCCTTGAATTGCATATCTACTATCTTGAGTTGCTTGTATAAAATTGTGATGCAGGGTACATAGATCTATATTGTATGTAGAAATTGGAGTATTTTTAGATTTTATGCAGCTTTTGCTCCAGTTTCAGTTTTTGGTGCAAGACTAGTGTTTTTCATGCAGAAACTACATTCTGAGCAAGACTCATTGTTTTGCAATGAGCTCTGATGGTTTTTGGTCAAATACCATAATCTTGAGGGTCAAAATTGAGATTTATTGTTTTTCTGCAACACTTTATCTTGCTTTTTGGGATGTTCAAGTATATGCTTTAACTTGCTTTTCTTTCTATGCTTGGACAAGCCCCTATCTGTGCTCTTCTACTCTCCTTATATATATTTGTGTTATCTCCTTTCTCTTTAACAAGTGATGTTTCTTATTTTTTCATAACCCCACTTTTTGAAATGACAAAGGGGGAGAAAGGTATGTCTTCCTTTAAAAAGAGGAAGAAGGCATGTCTTACATGAAGAGGAGAAGTATGTCCATGTAAAAGAGAGAAGGTAAAGGGGAGAAGACATATATGTGTAGAACATATATGAGTAGAAGACATAGTATTCTATAAATGTTATGAAAGCTAACCATGCAGGAGAAATAGCATCAATTGAGGGGGAGTATGAAAACTCCATGCACATTAATTGAGGGGGAGCATATGAACTCCATTCTATTGAAACCCCTAGGTTTCTCTGAAGGTATGATTTTACTTTAAAGCTTTCAATACATTTATGGAATGGTATGTCATCTTTAAAAAGGGGGAGATTGTTGACTCAAGGTCAATTAGGTCAATGTTGACTCACGTCTAAATTGACTAAACTCGTGTTTTGATGATGACTAACCATTCCACATATTGGTGTCTAATGTCTCTACTTGAGTGATTTCAGATTAGGCATAGACACACTCCAAATGCCCTAACTTGCACATATCAAATTGGAGAAATGACAAGTCAAAGTCATACAAGTCCACATTTTTGTAATATGATGTAAATCCATTAGAATCATGTTGTAAATCACTTGTAATGATTGTCTAACTTGTAATTAAGCTTAGAAAAATATCAGGAGCACTTAGATCGAATATTAGAGCACTTTATACGCAACTTTACAAATTGATTACAGGCACTTTGTCGGTCGAGTTTCCCAGCCTAAAAACCCGACCGATCATCCTTGATAAATTTTCTGGAGATTGCATCGGTCGAGTTGTGTTTACACAGAACTCGACCGATGGAGTAACTGACCAAATCGATTTTCATTGGTCGGTCGAGTTTCCTCAGGACAAACTCGACCGATGGTATGAATATCGGCTTTGTCTTTTACTCTATCGGCCGAGTTACCCTTATAGAAACTCGACCGATTGCACTGTATAGAAAAGTGCAGAAAAGTGTTTCTAGCTGTTGTGAAGTTGCAACAAGTGAAAATATATCCGTTGCAAGCCACAAAATGGCTAGTTTTCATTCACAAGTGTTCCCAAAGGCTAAGAGGCATCCCCAGCTATAAATAGGACCCCTTGGGCTTCATTCCAAGGTTGAGCATTCATTGCAAACTCTATGTGAGGCTCCTATTCTATAGTTGAGTGCTTCCTACAGCCTCCTCTCTCTCTCTAAGCTTAATCACTTGCTACATCCATTAGAGTGAGTAGGAAATCTATAAGAGAGCTAGTCCTACATGTATATATTGTGAGGCTCTCACTTCCACCACCTTCCTATCTCTCATTTCAATCATGGAGATGAAGGTTCTCTCTTGTCTAAGAGAGGTGAAGAAGAACAAGGGAAGGAGTCCCTTAGTGAAGATCAAGGCTGAAGACTTGGAGCTGGAGTGGGTAAGCCCTTGGAGAAGGCAGAAGACTCAAGCTCAAGTGGGTAAGACTTTGGTGGAAGCTTCTCCGAGTGAAGGTGAAGTCAAAAGCTGAAGATCCAAGAAGAGTGGGTAATTCCTGCAAGGCTGAAGAGTTGTGCTAGAGTGGGTAAGTCCTTGGAGAAGGCCGAAGACTCTTGCAAAATGGGTAAGTCCTTGGTAAGGTTGAAGACTCTTTGTCTTGGATATCTAAGTCTTTTGTTTGGTCATGCATTGTATGTCTTATGAATGAATATAAAAGTGAAATAGTTTGGAAGTCCTAGAGGTTGACCTCTCTAGGAAAGTGGACTGACACACTTCTAGTTTGAAGTGTGGAACCACTCTAAATAGCTTGTCTAATTGGTGCATGTTCAATTCCTCTCTCCCTTGCTATGCATGTTTTAGTTGCACTCAAATTACCTATTTAGCAACCTTATCTTGTCATATACCTTGAAGGTTTAATGAATTTTGTTTAAGTGCTTTCAGCTCTATTCACCCCCCTCTAGAGCATCTAATCACCCATCTAGGATCCAACAATTGGTATCAGAGCGGGTCTTCTCCAAGCATACTTCTACAATTAGGAGAAGATGGGTGACTACCTAGGAGGGAGATTCTCGACCAGCCTTCCAATCTTTGATGGGAGCAATTTCCTCTATTGGAGAAGAAGGTTCCAATTCTACATCCAAGGATCAAGTCTTGAGATGTGGCAAATGGTGAACAGCCCATACGAGCTACCAAAGACAAAGATTGAAGAATGGGATGAAGATACCTTAAAGAAAGCAACCTTGAATGATAGAGACATGCACATCCTCTATGCATCCATGACCCCCACCGAGTTCAACCAGATCTCTTCATGTGAAACAGCCTATGAGGTATACAGAAAGCTTTGCATCACTTATGAAGGGACAGATCAAGTGAAGGAAAGCAAAGTCTACATGCTCAAAGGGCTGCTTGAGAACTTCAAGATGGGAAAGGAGGAGAGCATAGCAAACATGTACTCAAGGCTCAACACCATTGTGAATGGTCTTGCTATTCTAGGACATCCTATGTCTAGTGGAGAGATCAACTCAAAGATCCTTAGAACTCTCCCCAGGAGGTGGGAACCCAAGGTGACTTCAATTGAAGAAGCAAGGTCTCTTAAGGATATTCCTATTAAAGAGCTCATTGGAAATTTACAAGCACATGAAGCTACACTTGACAAGAGGGAGGAAGTAGAAAGATAAGAGAAGAAAGAGCTAAAGAGAATGAAGAAGGCTGAAATGAAGGCTCAAATTGAAGCTATCATGGAACAAGTCTCTCCATCCTCTCAAGCTAAAGAAGATGCCATGTACTCCAAGGGTAGACTCTACAAAGGCAAGTCCTCCTCCATCCGATGCTTCACATGTGGAAAGAAGGGTCACTACAAGGAAGATTGCCCACAAGGCAAAAAGACCCATCTTCACAAGAAGAAGGAGAAATGGCACCCAAGTTCAAGTGGCTCCTCCAACTCAAGCTCAAGTGAAGATTCAAGTGAAGGACCAAGCTCAATCTCTAGTGATGAAGGAGAGTGCCATTTTGCTCTTGTTGCGTCAACAAGTGAAGACTCAAGTGAGGTAAATCTAAACTCTTTAGATAAAGAATCTTTGATTGCTATCATTCTTGATAGTTGTGCCTCTCTTAAGTCTTCTAAAAGGAAAAGGAAAAATCTCGCTAGAATTGTTGATAATTTGCATGTAGAACTAGATGATCTTGAATATTCTAATTTTTGCTTGCTTGATGATAAAAATGCTTGTCTTAGCCAAGTAGACTCTCTTAAACTTGAAAATGCTAGGTTGCTTGATAAGATTAGATTTCTAGAATCTCAACCTCTCATGTCTAGTTCTAATGAAGAGCATAATTTAATTGTTGATTCTCTCATTCATGATATTAATGTTCTTAAATCTGAAAACAAGGACAAAGATTTTGTTTTGCAAGAATTAGAAACAGAAAATGCCTCCTTGCTTGCCAAAATCAATGTGCATGATTCTTTTTCTAGTTCTACTAGTAGAGAGAATGATGTTGCTGCTCTTCATATTGATAGAGATTCTTATTTAACTAAATCTCTTTGCTTAGAAAATGATCTTCTGCATTCTAGAGATAATATCAATCGTTTATCTTCTACTATTGCTTCTGTTATGCATGATAATGATAGTTTGAGATCTTCTTTGCAAAGATTCTTAGTTGGTAAAAAGAGTCTTAATGACATCCTACACCATTCTACTAAAAAAATTGGTAGACATGGCTTAGGATATGATAGTAGTCAAAGGAACAACAAAGATACAGGACCTCCAATCTTCCATGGAGAATCCTCTAGTTCCAAGACTATGGGCACATGAAACTATTGCAATGAAATTGGTCATTATTCTACTTGTTGTCCTTTTAGGAAAGCACCCAAGAGAAATAGGACTTGGGTTGCTAAACTAACCCCTCTGGACCCAAAAACATGATTGGGGACCATTTCATCTTTCTTCTTGTAGGTACTTACAAATGGATTGACTTGAGCTATTGAATTGCAAATTGACTTCTCAATCCACATGAAAGAAGAAAGGTGAGATGTGTAGAGGGTGACAACAAGTGGAAAAAGCAATGGTAAGCACAAAGGTAATGTTTTTCTTGCTTATAACCAATCCTAGCTTGTTTTGTCAAGATGGTGTGCACTATACATATGGTTTTTGAGTCAAAAGTGGCATTTTGTGATTCTCTTCACACTCTTGCTCAAAAACTATTTCTAATGCTTCTATAGTGCATTACTAACTTGCTTAGACATTTTGGATATGGTTTGTATATTTATCATGCCTTTGAATATGTTTTTATGAAATATATGTGCTTTTTGACAGCTGGTCTGTCGGTCGAGTTTTCCCTATTGAAACTCGACCGATAGGCACCAATGGGTGTTGCCAACAGCTGTCATCGGTTGAGTTGCCAATGCACAGAACTCGACCGATAACACTGTGCATAGAATATACACAGTTGGCTTATTGAGTGAGAATTTCCCTCTCAACTAGATTTTCTCAACCGATAGCCTTATTCTTTGGCACTCTCATTTGGTACCTTTATATATGCATATTGCCATGCTTTAAATTGCCTATCTTGCTTACAACTCTATCTCTCTAATTGCTCTAAATTGGTATATCTATATCTTGCAATTACTTGCTTTGAGTTGTTTTGCAGGTTTTGATGATGATCTCTTTGGATCTCTTGGTTGTGTCTTAAATTGCTTCCGTTGTGCTCTAACTTGCTACATCTATCCAGGTGTATATCTTGTTTTGATACAACCTTGAGGTTCTTAGTGGTAATCATCTTATGGTAAGGATGCATATCTAGTGAATTATATCCTTTCATGCTTCTAAATTTGCTTATCTCTTTGTTTGGATATATCTCTACATCTAATCATAGCTTGCTTTATCTTGTGTATCTTTTGGTATATCTTGCTATCATCTAGATCCTACTAGTAGTCCTAACTTGTGATATCATCTACTAGTAGTTCATATACATGTAGTTCTAACCTTGCTTATATTTGGCATCTTTGCTCATCTATATGCTATGCTTGTATCTTGTCTCATACATGCTCAAGATCGTTCCTTGAATTGCATATCTACTATCTTGAGTTGCTTGCATAAAATTGTGATGCAGGGTACATAGATCTACATTGTATGTAGAAATTGGAGTATTTTTAGATTTTATGCAGGTTTTGCTCCAATTTCAGTTTTTGGTGCAAGACTAGTGTTTTTCATGCATAAACTACATTTTGAACAAGACTCATTGCTTTGCAATGAGCTCTGATGGTTTTTGTTCAAATACCATAATCTTGAGGGTCAAAATTGAGATTTATTGTTTTTCTGCAACACTTTATCTTGCTTTTTGGGATGTTCAAGTATATGCTTTAACTTGCTTTTCTTTCTATGCTTGGACAAGCCCCTATCTGTGCTCTTCTACTCTCCTTATATATATTTGTGTTATCTCCTTTCTCTTTAACAAGTGATGTTTCTTATTTTTTCATAACCCCACTTTTTGAAATGACAAAGGGGTAGAAAGGTATGTCTTCTTTTAAAAAGAGGAAGAAGGCATGTCTTACATGAAGAGGAGAAGTATGTCCATGTAAAAGAGAGAAGGTAAAGGGGAGAAGACATATATGTGTAGAACATATATGAGTAGAAGACATAGTATTCTATAAATGTTATGAAAGCTAACCATGCAGGAGAAATAGCATCAATTGAGGGGGAGTATGAAAACACCATGCACATCAATTGAGGGGGAGCATATGAACTCCATTCTATTGAAACCCCTAGGTTTCTCTGAAGGTATGATTTTACTTTAAAGCTTTCAATACATTTATGGAATGGTTTGTCATCTTCAAAAAGGGGGAGATTGTTGACTCAAGGTCAATTAGGTCAATGTTGACTCACGTCTAAATTGACTAAACCCGTGTTTTGATGATGACTAACCATTCCACATATTGGTGTCTAATGTCTCTACTTGAGTGATTTCAGATTAGGTATAGACACACTCCAAATGCCCTAACTTGCGCATATCAAATTGGAGAAAAGACAAGTCAAAGTCATACAAGTGCACATTTTTGTAATATGATGTAAATCCATTAGAATCATGTTGTAAATCACTTGTAATGATTGTATGACTTGTAATTAAGCTTAGAAAAATATCAAGAGCACTTAGATCGAGTATTAGAGCACTTTAGATGCAACTTTACAAATTGATTACAGGCACTTTATCGGTCGAGTTTTCCAGCCTAAAAACTCGACCGATCATCCTTGATAAATTTTCTAGAGATTGCATCGGTCGAGTTGTGTTTACACAGAACTCGACCGATGGAGTAACTGACCAAATCGATTTTCATTGGTCGGTCGAGTTTCCTCAGGACAAACTCGACCGATGGTCGGAATATCGGCTTTGTCTTTTACTCTATCGATTGAGTTACCCTTATAGAAACTCGACTGATTGCACTGTACGGAAAAGTGCAGAAAAGTGTTTCTAGCCATTGTGAAGTTGCAACAAGTGAAAATATATCCGTTGCAAGCCACAAAATGGCTAGTTTTCATTCACAAGTGTTCCCAAAGGCTAAGAGGCATCCCCAGCTATAAATAGGACCCCTTGGGCTTAATTCCAAGGTTGAGCATTCATTGCAAACTCTATGTGAGGATCCTATTCTATAGTTGAGTGCTTCCTACAGCCTCCTCTCTCTCTCTCTCAGCTTAATCACTTGCTACGTCCATTAGAGTGAGTAGGAAATCTATAAGAGATCTAGTCCTAAATGTATATCTTGTGAGGCTCTCACTTCCACCACCTTCCTATCTCTCATTTCAATCATGAAGATGAAGGCTCTCTCTCTTGTCTAAGAGAGGTGAAAAAGAACAAGGGAAGGAGTCCCTTGGTGAAGATCAAGGCTGAAGACTTGGAGCTAGAGTGGGTAAGCCCTTGGAGAAGGCAGAAGACTCAAGCTCAAGTGGGTAAGACCTTGGTGGAAGCTTCTCCGAGTGAAGGTGAAGTCAAAAGCTGAAGATCCAAGAAGAGTGGGTAATTCCTGCAAGGCTAAAGACTTGTGCTAGAGTGGGTAAGTCCTTGGAGAAGGCTGAAAACTCTTGCAAAGTGGGTAAGTCCTTGTTAAAGTTGAAGACTCTTTGTCTTGGATAGGTAAGTCTTTTGTTTGGTCATGCATTGTATGTCTTATGAATGAATATAAGAGTGCAATAGTTCGGAAGTCCTAGAGGTTGACCTCTCTAGGCAAGTGGACTGACACACTTCTAGTTTGAAGTGTGGAACTACTCTAAATAGCTTGTCTAATTGGTGCATGTTCAATTCCTCTCTCCCTTGCTATGCATGTTTTAGTTGCACTCAAATTACCTATTTAGCAACCTTATCTTGTCATATACCTTGAAGGTTTAATGAATTTTGTTTAAGTGCTTTCAGCTCTATTCACCCCCCTCTAGATCATCTAATCACCCATCTAGGATCAAACAATTGGTATCAGAGTGGGTCTTCTCCAAGCATACTTCTACAAGTAGGAGAAGATGGGTGACTACCTAGGAGGGAGATTCTCGACCAGCCTTCCAATCTTTGATGGGAGCAATTTCCTCTATTGGAGAAGAAGGTTCCAATTCTACATCCAAGGATCAAGTCTTGAGATGTGGCAAATGGTGAACATCCCATACGAGCTACCAAAGACAAAGATTGAAGAATGGGATGAAGATACCTTGAAGAAAGCAACCTTGAATGCTAGAGACATGCACATCCTCTATGCATCCATGACCCCCACCGAGTTCAACCAGATCTCTTCATGTGAAACAGCCTATGAGGTATGGAGAAAGCTTTGCATCACTTATGAAGGGACAGATCAAGTGAAGGAAAGCAAAGTCTACATGCTCAAAGGGCTGCTTGAGAACTTCAAGATGGGAAAGGAGGAGAGCATAGCAAACATGTACTCAAGGCTCAACACCATTGTGAATGGTCTTGCTGTTCTAGGACATCCTATGTCTAGTGGAGAGATCAACTCAAAGATCCTTAGAACTCTCCCCAAGAGGTGGGAACCCAAGGTGACTTCAATTGAAGAAGCAAGGTCTCTTAAGGATATTCCTATTGAAGAGCTCATTGGAAATCTACAAGCACATGAAGCTACACTTGACAAGAGGGAGGAAGAAGAAAGACAAGAGAAGAAAGAGCTAAAGAGAATGAAGAAGGTTGAAATGAAGGCTCAAATTGAAGCTATCATGGAACAAGTCTCTCCATCCTCTCAAGCTAAAGAAGATGCCATGTACTCCAAGGGTAGACTCTACAAAGGCAAGTCCTCCTCCATCCGGTGCTTCACATGTGGAAAGAAGGGTCACTACAAGGAAGATTGCCCACAAGGCAAAAAGACCCATATTCACAAGAAGAAGGAGAAATGGCACTCAAGCTCAAGTGGCTCCTCCAACTCAAGCTCAAGTGAAGATTCAAGTGAAGGATCAAGCTCAAGCTCTAGTGATGAAGGAGAATTCCATTTTGCTCTTGTTGCGTCAACAAGTGAAGACTCAAGTGAGGTAAATCTAAACTCTTTAGATAAAGAATCTTTGATTGCTATCATTCTTGATACTTGTGGCTCTCTTAAGTATTTTAAAAGGAAAAGGAAAAAGCTTGCTAGAATTGTTGATAATTTGCATGTAGAACTAGATGATCTTGAACATGCTAATTCTTGTTTGCTTGATGATAAAAATGCTTGTCTTAGCCAAGTAGACTCTCTTAAACTTGAAAATGCTAGGTTGCTTGATAAGATTAGATTTCTAGAATCTCAACCTCTCATGTCTAGTTCTAATGAAGAGCATAATTTAATTGTTGATTCTGTCATGCATGATATTAATGTTCTTAAATATGAAAACAAGGACAAAGATTTTGTTTTGCAAGAATTAGAAACAGAAAATGCCTCCTTGCTTGCTAAAATCAATGTGCATGATTCTTTTTCTAGTTCTACTAGTAGAGAGAATGATGTTGCTTCTCTTCATATTGATAGAGATTCTTATTTAACTAAATCTCTTTGCTTAGAAAATGATCTTCTGCGTGCTAGAGATAATATCAATCATTTGTCTTCTACTATTGCTTCTCTTATGCATGATAATGATAGTTTGCGATCTTCTTTGCAAAGATTCTTAGATGGTAAAAAGAGTCTTAATGACATCCTACACCATTCTACTAAACAAATTGGTAGACATGGTTTAGGATATGATAGTAGTCAAAGGAACAACAAAGATAAAGGACCTCCAATCTTCTATGGAGAATCCTCTAGTTCCAAGACTATGGGCACATGCAACTATTACAATGAAATTGGTCATTATTCTACTTGTTGTCCTTTTAGGAAAGCATCCAAGAGAAATAGGACTTGGGTTGCTAAACTAACCCCTCCGGACCCAAAATCATGATTGGGGATCATTTCATCTTTCTTCTTGTAGGTACTTACAAATGGATTGACTTGAGCTATTGAATTGCAAATTGACTTCTCAATCCACATGAAAGAAGAAAGGTGAGATGTGTAGAGGGTGACAACAAGTGGAAAAAGCAATGGTAAGCACCAAGGTAATGTTTTTCTTGCTTATAACCAATCCTAGCTTGTTTTGTCAAGATGGTGTTTACTATACATATGGTTTTTGAGTCAAAAGTGGCATTTTGTGATTCTCTTCACACTCTTGCTCAAAATCTATTTCTAATGCTTCTATAGTGCATTACTAACTTGCTTAGACATGTTTGGATATGGTTTGTATATTTATCATGCCTTTGAATATATTTTTATGAAATATATGTGCTTTTTGACAGCTGGTCTGTCGGTCAAGTTTTCCCTATTGAAACTCGACTGATAGGCACCAATGGGTGTTGCCAACAACTGTCATCGGTCGAGTTGTCAATGCACAGAACTCGACCGATAACACTGTGCATAGAATATACACAGTTGGCTTATTGAGTGAGAATTTCCCTCTCAACTAGATTTTCTCAACTGATAGCCGTATTCTTTGGCACTCTCATTTGGTACCTTTATATATGCATATTGCCATGCTTTAAATTTCCTATCTTTCTTACAAATCTATCTCTCGAATTGCTCTAAATTGGTATATCTAAATCTTGCAATTACTTGCTTTGAGTTGTTTTGCAGGTTTTGATGATGATCTCTTTGGATCTTTTGGTTGTGTCTTAAATTGCTTCCGTTGTGCTCTAACTTGCTACATCTATCCAAGTGTATATCTTGTTTTGATACAACCTTGAGGTTCTTAGTGGTAATCATCTTATGGTAAGGATGCATATCTAGTGAATTATATCCTTTCATGCTTCTAAATTTGCTTATCTCTTTGTTTGGATATATCTCTACATCTAATCATAGCTTGCTTTATCTTGTGTATCTTTTGGTATATCTTGCTATCATCTAGATCCTACTAGTAGTCCTAACTTGTGATATCATCTACTAGTAGTTCATATACATGTAGTTCTAACCTTGCTTATATTTGGCATCTTTGCTCATCTATATGCTATGCTTGTATCTTGTCTCATACATGCTCAAGATCATTCCTTGAATTGCATATCTACTATCTTGAGTTGCTTGCATAAAATTGTGATGCAGGGTACATAGATCTACATTGTATGTAGAAATTGGAGTATTTTTGGATTTTATGCATCGTTTTCTCCAGTTTCAGTTATTGGTGCAAGACTAGTGTTTTTCATGCAGAAACTACATTCTGAGCAAGACTGATTGCTTAGCAATAAGCTCTGATGGTTTTTGGTCAAATACCATCCTCTTGAGGGTCAAAATTGCGATTTATTGTTTTTCTGCAACACTTTATCTTGCTTTTTGGGATGTTCAAGTATATGCTTTAACTTGCTGTTCTTTCTATGCTTGGACAAGCCCCTATCTGTGCTCTTCTACTCTCCTTATATATATTTGTGTTATCTCCTTTCTCTTTAGCAAGTGATGTTTCTTATTTCTTCATAACCCCACTTTTTGAAATGACAAAAGGGGAGAAAGGTATGTTTTCTTTTAAAAATAGGAAGAAGGCATGTCTTACATGAAGAGGAGAAGTATGTCCATGTAAAAGGGAGAAGGTAAAGGGGAGAAGACATATATGTGTAGAACATATATGAGTAGAAGACATAGTATTCTATAAATGTTATGAAAGCTAACCATGCAAGAGAAATAGCATCAACTGAGGGGGAGTATGAAAACCCCATGTGCATCAATTGAGGGGGAGCATATGAACTCCATTCTATTGAAACCCCTAGGTTTCTCTGAAGGTATGATTTTACTTTAAAGCTTTCAATACATTTATGGAATGGTTTGTCATCTTCAAAAAGGGGGAGATTGTTGACTCAAGGTCAATTAGGTCAATGTTGACTCGCATCTAAATTGACTAAACCCGTGTTTTGATGATGACTAACCATTCCACATATTGGTGTCTAATGTCTCTACTTGAGTGATTTCAGATTAGGTATAGACACACTCCAAATGCCCTAACTTGCGCATATCAAATTGGAGAAAAGACAAGTCAAAGTCATACAAGTGCACGTTTTTGTAATATGATGTAAATCCATTAGAATCATGTTGTAAATCACTTGTAATGATTGTATGACTTGTAATTAAGCTTAGAAAAATATCAAGAGCACTTAGATCGAGTATTAGAGCACTTTAGATGCAACTTTGAAAATTGATTACAGGCACTTTATCGGTCGAGTTTCCCAGCCTGAAAACTCAACTGATCATCCTTGATAAATTTTCTAGAGATTGCATCGGTCGAGTTGTCTTTACACAGAACTCGACCGATGGAGTAACTAACCAAATCGATTTTCATTGGTCGGTCGAGTTTCCTCAGGACAAACTCGACGGATGGTCTGAATATCGGCTTTGTCTTTTACTCTATCGGTCGAGTTACCCTTATAGAAACTCTACTGATTGCACTGTACGGAAAAGTACAGAAAAGTGTTTCTAGCCGTTGTGAAGTTGCAACAAGTGAAAATATATCCGTTGCAAGCCACAAAATGGCTAGTTTTCATTCACAAGTATTCCCAAAGGCTAAGAGGCATCCCCAGCTATAAATAGGACCCCTTGGGCTTCATTCCAAGGTTGAGCATTCATTGCAAACTCTATGTGAGGATCCTATTCTATAGTTGAGTGCTTCCTACAACCTCCTCTCTCTCTCTTAGCTTAATCACTTGCCGTGTCCATTAGAGTGAGTAGGAAATTTGTAAGAGAGCTAGTCCTACATGTTTATTTTGTGAGGCTCTCACTTCCACCACCTTCCTATCTCTCATTTCAATCGTGAAGATGAAGGTTCTCTCTCTTGTCTAAGAGAGGTGAAGAAGAACAAGGGAAGGAGTCCCTTGGTGAAGATCAAGGCTGAAGACTTGGAGCTGGAGTGGGTAAGCCCTTGGAGAAGGCAGAAGACTCTTGCAAAGTGGGTAAGTCCTTGGTAAGGATGAAGACTCTTTGTCTTGGATAGGTAAGTCTTTTGTTTGGTCATGCATTGTATGTCTTATGAATGAATATAAGAGTGCAATAGTTTGGAAGTCCTAGAGGTTAACCTCTCTAGGAAAGTGGACTGACACACTTCTAGTTTGAAGTGTGGAACCACTCTAAATAGCTTGTCTAATTGGTGCATGTTCAATTCCTCTCTCCCTTGCTATGCATGTTTTAGTTGCACTCAAATTACCTATTTAGCAACCTTATCTTGTCATATACCTTGAAGGTTTAATGAATTTTGTTTAAGTGCTTTCAACTCTATTCACCCCCCCTCTAGAGTATCTAATCACCCATCTAGGATTCAACAAATTCTGTCTTGGCTGCTGCGTCACTTCAACCTCTTTATTCGGGCAATGTAACTTGAGATGCCCGGTCTGACCACAAAGATAGCATGCCCTATCTTCAAACCGTGGCCTAAATGGTCTTGTCATTGCCACTGAAGCTGTACTATGTGCCTTAGATGGCGAAGAAACATAACCTCTTCCCTTACTCAGAGACCACTGCGACGGTGAACTAGAACCTCTCATCAAAAAATGCGTTGAAAACCTGGGCTTCTTGAAGCCACCAAACCTCTGGCCCTGGAACTGAGCAGGCCTCTTCTTAGACATGGATTCTCTTTTCTCCCTTACTGACCTTTCAATCCTCCGGACGGATTCCACAAACGTAGCAAACCGCTCTCTGTTTTCCAACGCAGAAATAGGTGTTGTTAATTCAGAACTCAGACCATTCTCGAAACGTCTGATCCGCTCCTCATCTGTCGCTGTCATATGAGGACAAAACCTCAATAGGTCCTTGAACTTAGCCTCATACTCAGTTATGTTCATCGTTCCTTGTCGTAGGTGCTCAAACTGACTGATCTTCTCATCCAGATACGTCTTCAGAAAGTATCTGTTGACGAACTCGCGCCGGAAAACTTCCCAACCGATCGCCTCACCAGGTCGCTTCTCTTCCTCGATGGTCCACTAGTGACCGGCACTACCTTTCAGAAGGTAGACATCGTGCTTTACTTTGTCTGCTTCGGGGATGTTGAGGATCCAGAAAGCCTTCTCAAGACTTATCAACCACAGATCTGCATTCGCTGGATCAGCCGTTCCAGCATAATCCGAAGCTCCGACTCGGCGAAGCCGCTCGAAGGTCTTCCCAATACCCAATGCTTCTCCATGGGGAGCCTATGCTCGCGGAGGAGGCACTGGCAATCGCTCAACCATGAGATTCATCGTAGCCATCATCTGCCCCATAATCTGTTGATAGGCAGGATGTTCAAGAATGGCTGGGTTAGGTTGGGGGACCTCAGGCACCCAATTTTCATGTGCCTGACCCTCATCTCCATCAACTGATGCAGCATCGCTATACTCAGGAGCATGTTCTTCATGGTTCCCAGACATCTTGACTTCTCGTCTGCTGGGGGTAGAAGATGATTGTAAGAAAATCTAGACAACTCACAAGAACAGACTCACCCTAGTCCTAAATCCATGTAGACTCAGCGAACCTAGAGCTCTGATACCAAAACTTGTGGCAACACATCCCACTATCACATAGACAGTGAGGTGTTACGCAAAAATGTGCGGAAAACACCATAACCACAGATTACCAAAAACACGGGTTAATTAAAACCGATTGCGGAAAGCTGATAAACTGAGAAACTATTACATATAGGTCCTCGTCCTGCAAGAAAACATGTTATATAAACATTTACGAGCCCTGATACGTGTCCACAGCTTAAAGAAATAGCGGTCTTTTCATCACATGAGTTCATCACCTGTTAAATATATACATAAAGGCCCACATCCGGCCAACAACAGGATATACAAAGGATCAACAACCATACATCGTGAAACAACGTCAAAATGCTCCCAAGGACCTGAGAGTACAGGGATGACTCTAGACTCTACTACAGAACGTCAAAGTAGCAGCATATCCATCTCTTGCCTTCTACTGCTCGTCTTACTGCTCAGCCGCAACTCCGCGACCACCACCACATCTAGCTTGAACACCTAAAAACCAATGGGGTGAGACAATCCAACATTGTCCCAGCGAGAAACATAACTCCCCACCGAAACTATAAAAGCAGAAGGATAAAGCAATAGCAGAAGATAAATAGTAAAACATAGAATAATAACAGTCTATGCAGCAAGGCTATTCGTACCATCAAGCTTACCAGACTGTATGGAAGACATATCATTAACTATCTCTTTATGGAACATAAGATTATAAGATCTTCTCGCATAGCATGAGGAACATATAAGTAACTGTATGTATAACAAGGTTAACTACGCAAGAAAGGCCTCAACCAATGTTCCGTGTTTTGCCTTAAGTAATAAATACTATGCGGCTAGATTATGTATTTTTATGCCCTGTGGAAGTGAACCGTACCGTTCAAATCCAACCGACAGCTGCGAACCCCGGAGCCGGTGCCATACAAGGTCAATGGAAGAGCCGGACTCCACGACCTCCCACCTCGTGGTCAGTGCACGAGTACAACACAAGCAGGACCGCAGTCTCATGCTAAAGTGGTCTTAGCCACAGGGTCAGCTCCATAGGCTACCCATCCTCTAGCCCGCCTTGGTACAGGTCACGTCGCTAGTATATCTGAGCCACGGGCCTGTTTACCGTGCTTTGAGCCATGAACGCATTCATGCTCCACATATCACATATCCTGAGCCATGGGCCTGTTCACCATGCTCTTCACATACCCCGAGTCTGCAACCAAAGTTGCACTTGAACCCTCACTTTTTTAGGCTAGGAGAAACCCCGCATACTCAACAATATGCGCTCCGGGTTAACCCGTAGGAGAACTCGTTTCACCATCACCAGCTCCTGGCGATGATGGATCTATGGCCAGGGCAACTACATGATATATTCCACTGTGATTAATTAATATCTTTTGTATGGATTGCAAGATTCAACCAAGTTATATAACATGTAAACTATAACAGGAAATAAACAACATAAAACTTAGTGTTATGCTTTTATTGTAATCACATCATCCTGATCCATCACAAGGATTCAACAGTACATGTTATCACTTGGCCTCTTGGCAATCATCCAGATCCATCTCAAGGATCATCACATACCATGGGATCTCAATCCCTCATCACATAGTGCCACTGCCTCTCAAGGCTTACATTGTTAATCATGGGATAGCAATCCCCAGTACTTAGTCATGTACATCATACAGATTATTTCAACATCAAGAGTAACAGTCCCAGTAGAGTTACTACACATGTACATATACCTCATAGCCCTTTTTATCTGGCTAAGCATCACATGCATGATTAGTAACAACAATCATAGGCTTCAATAGTAGTACCATACTATAAGTATAAGGTGACAGATGATGATTATATACTATCTTAATCGAACATCAACTTATGATCATATGCATAAGGTACATCACTAAGCAAACCATATTACATGCTTACCCTTATTCTCCTCAACATTTACAGATAATCAAGGTAATCTCATTCATGTGTATAGTCATGCACAGATAAATGAACAAGCTTTAGTATAACGAATGCTATTAAGCATGCAAGGAGTCACCATCGTTGTAACAAGGATATAATGCATCATAACGGCTTTCCTCACTAGGAGCACCAAGAACCCTCACTAAAGGTTGTATCGGGCAGCATGCCCTCACCTATTGTTCATCTCATAGTGTTCCTCATATAACGGTCGTCATACTAGGACCTATCGGTCAAGCTTACAATGATGTGTTGGGCTGGCAACAGCAACAAGGTGTGCAACAGCAAGGGAAACCAAACGTGTGACGGGGTGTCAGGCACCCAGCCCTAACGGGCAACGTTTATGTCGGGCAGTAGAGAAACGCCCGTCACAAGGGGCATATCAGGCAAGGTTATACCACAAGAGGTATCGTCTAAGGATTCATCTCAAACTATCATCACATACCTATTGTCCAGCCATCCAAACCATGGTCTAACGGTCGTCACAGGGCAAAGTGATGGTGTGACGCCCATCATAGAGACCAGGTATCATCCACCACCAGCACTTCATGTGTCACTCAAAGGTCTAGGTCAAGAGGGCTGTCGGGCAGCACCTCCCCACACTCATAACGACCAAGGTATCACTCACAAGATCAACATCTACCTCGAGCACAAGGGCACCCAAAACCCTAAAGGGTCGAGAAAATGGCTCACCTCAATTGACTAGGAAAGAGGGGTCTTGCACATCAACTATCCCCAAACGACAACACAAGGAAAACCCTATAAAGAACCACCACTATCACCAAGCTCACCCTTCTAGTCCATGGTGAGAGGAGAGTGTTGCTCAAGCAACTAGAACACAAGCTCACATCTCAACTTAAACGAGAGAGGGGTGTTGCTCATGATGCTAGGGCTCGAGCTCACTCCTCAAGACCTAAGAGAGAAGAGAGTATTGCTCACTAAGGAACCCTAGAACACATGGTTCGGCCAACAAGAACAACTAGGCAAGGAACAAATCTAGTAACATATAAGAACATGAAAGGAGGTAGTATAGTTAGGGTTAGGAGTTATGCAACCCGCCTTAAGCAAGCTCCAAGCTCCAAGGAAGAAGAAAGCTCCAAGGAAGGATCGGCCACCAAGCTAGCTCCTCCAAGGGTGTCGTCCACCAAGCTTGCAAGGGAGAAGGGTATCGTGCACCAAGGTAGAGGAGAAAACCAAGATACTAAAGGATCCCTAGCAAGAGGAAAAGAACACATATATAGAAGGGAAGGGAGGAGAAAACAAAGTAGAACTGAGCAAGGTGTCTTCCTCCTAAGGACACTTGTCCTAGTGCACGAGCCACCACTCTAGCAAGCCCTAAACACATGTCCAAGGCTATTGCCACATGCAAGCATCAAGCACCAAGTGTCCACTAGTGGTGACACAAACGAGGTCAAAGCATGGTCAAAGGTCATGGGCGACACACCTCATGGGCGACACACCCCATGGGCGACACACTCCCTTTTTGGCTGATACAAGGTGCAACCAAACCAAAGCAAGGTACCTCAAGGCCCAAAAAAGCTCAACCAAGCCCAACAGAACTTCAAGCAATGGGCCCAAGCCTTCCTCTCTACACTAGAGGAAGCAAAGAGAGAGAGAGAAACACCTCACAAGGTGGCAAACTTGTCCATAAACCCTAGACTTGGGTTATTTGCAAGTAGCACCTCCAACCCTCAACAGAGCTCAAACAAACCCTAATCACTACTAAAGGTGATTAGCAAGCAACAAAGCACCAGGGTTAAGCAAAGCAAATAGGGAAAAACCTAAATGAAGGTCAGGGTCCTTACAATAATAATTCCATTATAGAAAAATCGAAAAGCGCATATACTCCCGCATACCCTATTTTAGTGTTATTTTGTTTTATCTACTATCTCTATAATGGCTAATTAGCTGACTTTACTTAAGCCCATTAGCATTGGTCTAGTTTGTGTTATCGGTTGTCTTCGGTATATCTTGCCATGAGATGAGTCTATATATATGACTCCATATCTCTTTTATAATATTATGAAAAATTCTCTTCACATGGTATGGTGTCAAAGCATTTTTTTAAACCCTAAGGGTTTAGGGAGGAGCAACAATGGTCTCCTCTCCCTTAAGCATTGTCGCCAACCCCTTTTCTCTGCGGTTGCTGCCACACATGACAACCACAACATCCGGCCGCAGCGTTGTTGAGCGCCACTGACCTGGAATCGCGTGTCGGTCGGTCACCAAGGGTGCGCTACCCCTAGACGGTGCCCCCATCGAAGCGACATGTCTAGACGACCTGTAGACGTTGCCTCTGCTTCCCACTTTGGGGTTGTTTGGTGCAGGTCCTAGTCCACTTGGATAGCTGAAGGGGAGTCACATGTCACTGTCCCCTTAGGAGTTGCACCCATCTCCTTGAAGGGTGCAATTCTAGCAACCTCCATGGGAACTGATTGATGCTCCTCCCCTTTTCTATCACCTACCGAAAGGTAACAATTTCTTGTTGATTGTTGCACAATCGTGATATCTTTCTAATCGGGAACCATAGCCTAATCCCCAGCTACAAGACTTGACACAATCATCCACTTCTGAGGATTAATCAAGCCTCGTGGCTCTATGCAAATGTATATGCCCATCCACAATCAAAATTTTCATACCTATTGCTTATCCAAACATTCCTTGACTGCTAAAACCATTGCCCAACACCTTGATTCCATCCAGATTCTTAAATATTAAAGTGAGCCCTAGAAAAGTCCCATCATTGTTCGGATTTGGCATTGGTTGACATGGAAGTCTACCTTCTTCTCTTCTAGCTGCCAAAGAGGAACCTCATGATGAGGGCAGTCACGAAGCAACTTCTGGAACCTCTCCCACACCTCGTTGAAGGGCTCGTTGTCTTTCTGGGCGAACGATGTGATGCACCTTCTCATGTAGGATAACTTGGCGACGGGGAAGAACTTCTTGAGAAACTCATTCTTCACCTCATTCCAAGTGACCAACTCTGGCCTCGAAACGTACCACTCCTTGGCCTTCTCTTTGAGAGAGAAGGGAAAGAGCATCCTCCTGATTGAGTCGGTGGCGGCTGGCGTGCGGAAGGTAGAGCACGTTTCAAGGAACGCGTCTATGTGGTGGTAGGGGTTCTCATTCTCCATACCGAAGTATGTAGGGAGAAGCCCCAAGAGTTTCGGCAGGATGGAGAACTGTTGACCTGGCATCTGGTCAACTAGAGTGGTGATGGGGGAGTTGTAGTTCCCCAGAGTGAAGTACTCGTGAAGCGGGCGATGTGGCGGAGGTGGCTGAGCGTCGGCATCTTGGTTGTTCTCGGCCATCTCGGCCTCCCGGTCTAGGTTGCGGCGAGCTTGACGCCTTCTTCTCCCAATCTCGGGGTCGTAAACCACCAAGTCAGTGCAAATCAAACGCGTGCTACGCATGCACAACTGTCACCTACGCAAGTCACAAACAAACAACAAGGAGCCAAGTTAGCAAACCAATATGCAAGAGTAACACAAAGAATAAATAATAGCAATGGTGAGGGCAAAAGGAAAGGATAAGCGACACTATCTAACTAGGCCGAGCGCCTCTATCCCCGGCAACGGCGTCAAAAAGCTTGGTACGCTCTCGCTAGAGGCTTACAACACCGGCCAACTAGGGTGGCCAAGTGCAATCCACGAGGTCGGGAGGTACGAGAGTGATGGGGTCTTTGCTTTCGAAATTTGTACGGTCCCAGATCGAGTCTATCACTAAAACTAAAACAATTCACCCGCAAGCGTACGGGGTACTGTTGTAGTATAGATCAAGGGCAAGATGCGGGGTCGATCCGCGGAGATAGAGGGGGCTCTAGAGTTAGAAGGCGCAAGCTACGTTCCTATTGTGGAGATCAAGGTTTTTAGGGTTTAAAGGTTGGTTGGTTGTTGATTAAGCTAAGAGAGCGAGTAGGAAAAGCAATATGAAACTAAGTTATCAAAAAGCTAAACTAGCAATCTAAGTCAACAAGCTATCTAAACAAGAGCAAGAACAAACTGCACTAGACTAAGCAAGCAACTAGCAATTGAGAGCCTAAGTTAACCACTAATGAAGATCAAAGACCTAAATTAACACTTAGCTAACAAAACTAGGCAATTAACTAAGTTAACTAAAGCAAATGAACTACACTAGCATTAACAAGAAAACTAGGCAATTAAGGTTTTAAGCAATTAGATGAAGGAGGTGGGCCGTTTGGGAATGTGACCTTGACATTAGTTAGGGGATGTCACCATAATAAGCAATAAGCATATTTCATTCTAGACTACCAAACCAAACAACAAGGTGGGTGCTATGAGGATGTACCCTATGCTACTAGTTGGAGAACTAGGGCTAGGTGTAATTCTCATAGGACTTACCAAGTCTAGGTCTCTAGGATAAGTGGTATTAGTCAATTGAGTACCAAGGGTAAGGATGGGAGTAGAGATGAGGATATTTGACCTTATGCCACTAGCCACCTCAGCCTTTAGGAAATCCTAGGCAATTGCACTAATCACACTTATACTAGTCACTTAGAACTCACATTTGCATGTAGGAAGAATGTGATTATGTAGGAAGATAGGGGGCTAGCTAGGGATCCGAATTAAGGACCTAGGAGCCAATCCTATGATAGCTACATAGAAACCAACACCCTAGAGGCAAATGTCTTCAAGCACCACAAGGCAAGCAATTAATGTAATTAAACAACAATCACATGCACAAGTAATGGGAAATGAGATACAAGCAAAGGCAATCATCATAGAAGTGAAATATGTTCATTACAAATTATATTCCCCCAACATGGTATCAAAGTCACATTTTTGCCCCCAAACAGCCCACCCAGGGGGGGGTTAGCTATACATGATCAAAACAGAAACAAAGGAGAAGGGAAAGAGAGTAGGAAACGCCATGGATGCTTGATGAAGCTTGACTTCTTCACCTCCTTGCTGCCAGCCACGATCCTCCTCCTCTAATGGTACCCAAGAGCATGGAAATGGTGGAATGGATGGATAGAAACCTAGAGAAACTAGTCACTTAGAACTCAAATTTGCATGTAGGAAGAAGGTGATTATGTAGGAAGATAGGGGGCTAGCTAGGGATCCGAATTAAGGACCTAGGAGCCAATCCTATGATAGCTACATAGAAACCAACACCCTAGAGGAAATGTCTTCAAGCACCACAAGGCAAGCAATTAATGTAATTAAACAACAATCACATGCACAAGTAATGGGAAATGAGATACAAGCAAAGTCAATCATCATAGAAGTGAAATGTGTTCATTACAAATTATATTCTCCCAACATGGTATCAAAGTCACATTTTTGCCCCCAAACAGCCCACCCAAGGGGGGGCTTAGCTATACATGATCAAAACAGAAACAAAGGAGAAGGGAAAGAGAGTAGGAAATGCCATGGATGCTTGATGAAGCTTGACTTCTTCACCTCCTTACTTCCAGCCACGATCCTCCTCCTCTAATGGTACCCAAGAGCATGGAAATGGTGGAATGGATGGATAGAAACCTAGAGAAACTAGGTTTCTATGGTGGAAATGAGTGGAAAGTGGGTGGAAATGGGATTAAATGCAAGGAAGGTAGGTGGATGGGAGTAATGGAGGCAAGGGGGCATCTGGGAGCGGCTAGGGTGTGCTCTCTCGAGCCCTAGAAGCAACTAGTGCTTATATAGGAGTTAGGGTTAAGTGGGGGTATAATAGGAAAAACAGTGAAAAAAAAGTTAGGTTTTGGGGTGGTAGCACGGCCGTGGTGGGTAGGTGTTACGACCCCATCTGAGCTTAATTGGTAAACTAGGGTTTACCTAGACAATTGCAAAGATTAATTGGAATAATCATTATTGAAATCTAATTAATGAAGATAACACAATTAGGATGTTTTAACTATGATAAGAAGTCTAAATATCCTTTTTGTCTTGAGAATTAGGGTTTGAGAAACATAAACCCTAATCGGCCCAAAATAGGGTTTTAATGATGCATGAATACAGAATTTGATAAGTAGAATGTCTCACTAAATGATTTTTAGTATTTTATGTGTAACTCTGATTTACTTCAAATTTTGATATGAATTGGATATATAAAATGTGAACAACATTGGAAAAAATCAGAATTTTTGAAATATGCCCTGACCTGTTTATCGGTCGAGTTTCAAACTCGACCGATCACATTTCCAGAATTTTATAGCAGTGTGGTAATTGAATTTTATCTTTTTATTGGTATATCTAATTGATCTCAAATTTTAACTGTGCCTGAAAAACACAGTTTTAGACACTCTGTTAAATTGGAATAATTTTTGGATGACTTTTGAATCCCTACAGTAAGGGTGTCGGTCGAGTTTGTGCAGGACAAACTCGGCCGAATATTTTGCAGACTGCAATATAGCAGTGCATTGTTATATTTTTAATTATTTATTGGTAACTCCAAATGATCTCAAATTTTAACTGAAGCTTTATAGAACAATTATACACAACATGCTAAATTCCCATAATTGTTGGAGAATGTTTGATCTCTGAAATAAACGAATTACAGTAACTTTTGTATAACTGAATATTCAGCCTATATAATTAAAGTTAAGTGTTGGGTCAATATGCAATTGACCCAAGCAGCTCAATTGACTTATATGAGCAACCACACACACACACAGCTCTCATTCTTCGTCATTCACTCCAGAGAAACGAAAATCTAGAGAGAGAGGGAGAGTTAGGGCTTGAGTGGAGAAAGTGGGGGAATTGCTGAATTAGGGTTTTGCGATTCCAGGAAGGGTGAAATCAAGTAAGTTTGGATTCTTTGCATAGACTTTTATGGTGGATCTTCTCTCTCATGTCAAGATTCCGTTCATGCTCTGATTTGATCCAAGATGATGTCGAAATTCCCTCTTTTCTCACCCTTTCTTCATAATCCCTCATTTTCAAGGTTCCCGAGTTGAATGGAAGAAGAATTGGGAGATTTGCTAGGGATTTGATAGGAAATCGAGATTCCCTGAGTTGAGCTGCATCTGTGAGGTGTTTTCACACCTTAGGGTGAGTGGGTTCTTCCTTCAAACATTCTAATGCACGAATTTGATTATAACATCCAAATCCCTAAATGCTTAGCATGTGAATTCTAAATCCTGAAATGTCCGTTTGATTTAAGTTATTGTAAATTGATATGATACAGATTCCTTCTCTATTTGAACGTCTTTTTGATGGTAGATTCATATCAGATATGTATACAACACTTCCTAGTGAGGATGC
The DNA here is from genome assembly GCA_963693085.1 of Alisma plantago-aquatica. NCBI lineage: Eukaryota > Viridiplantae > Streptophyta > Magnoliopsida > Alismatales > Alismataceae > Alisma > Alisma plantago-aquatica. The sequence goes on from OY856409.1 coordinate 59,876,285, forward strand.
TTTTAGATTTATATCAAATGATGTAATTAGGGTTTTACCTAATTGAGATATCGCTAGAGTTTCAACCTTATTGAAAAGGACTAGTAATCCTATAAGTGGTTAGGATGTACCACATGGGTTATCTTAATTGAATTTTATTCTTGATACATGATATCTCAGTGAATGGTATGGAAACCCTAAGTTTAGTTAAATTTCCATGGTTTCATGTCTATATTGATTGCATATGATTTGTTGGAAACAATCTTTATCTAGTGAATGCTTATATCTTATGAAATTCTTATGAGAGACATGCGACAAGTGAATGAGGTAAATGAAAAGGTGAATGAGGCAAATGCAACCCTAAGAGTAGGGTGTTGGCATGTGATGAATGAATAAGGCAAATGAAACCCTAAGGATAGGGTGTTCAATGAATCATGCTATGGTAATATGAAAGGTCTCGATGCGAGATGTGGTGATGCTTAATTGTTGAATTGTATGTTTCTAGTGCATTTAACTTTATATGCTTGTTCTCTCTGAAATGATATTTACATACTGCAGGGCTTCTTATATTTCAATACATATCTCGTAAATTGCAGGTGATGAGATATGACATGCTCTAGAAAGGGATGTTACTGAGACATGGTAGATGTTGAATACACGAGTTATGATAGTTATATGTTAATTAATTAATAGACCTAGGTGCCCTAACACCGTAGAACCCCTAAATGAAGGTCTGTTTCTTAGGGGTGAAACTCGTGTCCAACATCAACCAGTTGAGTAATTCTGGTGGCACGAGGATGGAAAGAGAGGCAGTGTCTAACAACAATCGTGCGTGTATCACGATGGCACTGGGGAAAAAGAAAACACGGTTATCTAACACCATTCGTGCGTGTGTCACGAAGGTAACCCTGTGACCCTCCGCCGGTGTACTCAGGTTAAAGGAGGAGTCGGGTGCACTTAGAGTAGTGCTTTGAGGCCGTAGAGCCTATGTTTCTGGTCGGAGAGCCAGGGGTCCTGTAGCAGAGCAGGGCTGGCGTCAGACTTAGCATTTCCCGGGTGTGTCGCTAAGTCTTGTACGGTGGGGCCGTAGCATGAACTTGTTACGGATCTTTATATGCAGAGTACACTGCATATGATTAGGGCATAAGTAAAATATGATCATATAGGTTCACAGAGTTCTTTATAAATGAAAGAGTTAAGGAAGACTAGAAGCATAGTCTTCTTGTAGTTATTCTTTGGATGCAATATTTACATTCTTTGTTATTTCAATTATATTGTTTTAGAACTGCTCAGTGTAGTATTTATTGTTGTTAAATTTCATATCGTTTACTTAAATTATATCTGTAATCACATTAGTGCATTAGTCTGTTTCCATGAAGTACTCATTCACTGAGCGAGTAGGCTCACCCCTCTACTCAAACATTTTAGGGTTAACCGCGTGGACGTGAAGATGGTCAGAGCATCAGTGTAGATCTGCCACAGGAGTCAAGTATGAGATTAGTTGAGTCAGTCGGTCCTTGTCACTCTAGGTCCTCAGTAAGAGATAAGGGAGAGAGTTGTAAATACGATGTGTAATGTTGTTCCTCTTGTGATATGTATTGTATTTAGCAAGTTTCATGTACATAATGTGTGTAAGACATCGTGAATGCTTATACATGTATCTTTACTATTGAAGTCTGATTAGTAAAAGAAATGTTCAGATTCCTTTGTTAAGATGATATGTGGTTCAATGCGGGGAAACAAGAGTTTTAAAGAAAAGAAAAAGTTAAGGGTGTTCATTGTGTTACATATAAATCCCATCTTATGCCCTAATCTCATGATTTGAGGAAATTGTGAGATCGGGGTGTAATAGCTTGGTATCAGAGCTTAGGGTGAGTTGTCAAGGACCATTAAGTTAGTAAGTTAGAGTCCTATGTGTGGCAGATAGGAGATGTTTGATGTTAGCTTTGGGGATTTGAGTATTTGGATATCCTGGCCCGATATCTGAGTACTTGGATCAACCAGTACAAGCTACTCTGTCTATTCTCTCACGTATGCCCTGGCCAGGTATACAGTGGAAGAATGGGCTAGAGATGAACCCTAGAAATGTTAGGGTTAGAAAACGAGAAAAGAAACAAGAATTAAGAGCATAAATGTAAAAGGAGATAGACCTTACATTTCATAATGTTGTTTTTGTTGGAAATGTATAGAAATGCTCTTATATGTTTGAATTGAAATGTTCAATACTTTGAAATATGGGTCTTTAATATTTGTTGCACACTATGCAGTTGTTGCATTTATTGATTTCATTCTTTGTAACATGTAGATTAGAAATCATCTTGAAATAAGCTTTTGTTTCTATAGTTTTTCCCGTTGATTCGAGTGAAATTGACACCAGCAGGTCTGTTTAGGTTTTCAGTCTGTACACAATTCGGCCCAGTTGTATGTGGTTCGGCCGAGTTTCCTTAATAGGCAATCGAACAGCAAACTGATCGGCCGAGTTGTATGTAATTCGGCCGAGTTTCCTTTTTCAGGAAATCAAACGACAAGTTGATCGGCCGAGTTTCAAGCGGATCGGCCGAGTTGTGAAGCAATCGGCCGAGTTTCTGACCAATCGACCGAGTTTCTGAGCTGTGAGTGGCAGTTCAGGAAGAATGTAATCCTTTGTAGTTCTTGGCTTTAGGACTTCAGGTTTGGCCTGGTCCGGTTGGCAGGATGCGTTACTAGGATCTAATGAATCCTATCTATAACATAATAAGAATATAATTGGAATAATTAGACCCACCTCAGAGTAAGAATGTACATCCAGTAAGATGTTGAAACATATGGGCAAGATCAGAACAACTAAGAATTAGTTGAAACTGATATCTGAGGTTCAACTTTGGGGTCTCAAAGGTGAAACCCTTAATTGGGAATAATAGAACATGATATGAAGTTCATAATCAGTTTATTGATTAATGTTATGTGAGTTATACATATGAAATATAGAAAAGATATGTGAAATGTATGTATGTATGGTTCAAGATAACAAGAATCAGTCATGAAGAATGAATCATATAATAGCGTATAATGCTTTTATGAACTCTAAAGCAAAGGCTAAGTAGAAGAATAGAGTGAGCTTTCAATAGGTCCATAAAAGTAAAAAGGATCGTATCAACATGTAATTCATAAGACTAGAACAAAAAACTAGTTTCTAAGCAAGGAACATAGGTGTAGTTTAATGAATGAATAAGTCATACCAAGGTGGACTGTATTCAGAAAAGAAAAACTTGATTGAAAGAGAAACTATGTTTGACCCATGCATGATCCACTTGATGTAAAAATGAAGAATATGTAATGTATTCAACATGAGTAAAAATTAATAGAAGGACTATTAATTTAGAATGTTAACTTCACAATAGTATAAAGATAAATGTGGAAATATGTGCAACATGGTATACATGACCATACATATGAATAAGCAACATGGTCATAAGAGAAAAATTTAGAATTAAAGATGACGGGTTAAAGAGTAGTATATGGTAAGAGGACTATGAAACGTAAGAAAGGGTTTGAAATATGATGGAGAAATTATAATATAAAGAGGTTGTGAGATTCAGGCATGTGCTAATTAATCAAATATCTCTGTTGATAACTAAGTAAATCTACATACGAGAATGTATTAAGGGAATGTTCGAATACAAGTATTCCAAGTCTTAAAATCATCTTCTCTTTCGTATATTCCTTAATAAGAGCAAGGTGGGAATGAAATGATAAGAGAAAATGAATCATATATGGTTCATAACTACCTTGGTGGGGTCATCTAGTGAATGTAATAGTGACATACTATATGATGAAGTGTGATAAGAAATAAGTTCTTGCGTGATAGCAAGAATGATGAATAATTTATTCCTATCTTAAATCCTTCAATGCTAATGATGTTTATTGTATATAATCATATGAAAGGATAGGTAGCAAAAGGTAAAGAAGTAATGAATGAGCAGAAAGATATGGGAAAGCACTAGCTTTATGTAATATGTGAATTTGTTCTTGCATGTACGATTTGTTGAAGGCATATTAGGGTATGAAGGTTGGTTCTACATATGATTTCAGTGTATGTGTGCAAGCTATATGTTAAACTAAAGGCGTATGATAGTTGTAGTAATTCATACCTGATATACATCTTACTATTGTGTATTTGTGATATGGTGATACGGTTTGGATGATGTCAGAACACATGAAGTGATATCCTGAATAAGGTAGTTATACCTATTCACTCATATTAATAGAAAAGGATGATAATCAGATTGTTTGGACAAGTAACCCTAATGAGGTGTAGCTTGTGATACCTAGCTCTAATATAACTGAGTGATGGTAATTGAGTATGATTAATGCTTGAATGACTGATACAATTGTGGATTACCTTATTACTATTGTTGAAATCCTAAAATGATATAATACGATGGTTACACTTTGAATTGTGTGTGGGCCCATAACCCGCAGATCCCAGGATCGAAACAGGATAGTATGGAATGAGGTGGTAATGCTTCACCTCATGCATCCATGACCCAATGGGGATGCCAAGAGTAGTATTTTGCAATTGATTGTTGAATCTAGTCTTTTAATCCAAGACTGTTTTGCTATCTGAGCAGCATGTTATTAAAGTTTAAAACAGCATGGTGAACTTGCTTTTGTCACTTAAAGATGATACAGAACAATAGAACTCTCTGAACAACGTAAGTTGAGATAGTTGTATCAGAGTATCAGAGTTGCGCAGTGAAAGCGTGGTGGTTTATCTTTGCATTCTATGTTTGACTGTGACATAAAGAATTTGCTTGATATCATTGAGAACTATTTGAAATATGTTGTGATTTAGTAAAGAATTAAAAGATCTAATGTTGAAAACTACATTCGGGTATGAAATATAAGAATATAATGGCATGGAAGGATTTAGAAGTTTAGAATAACCTTGAATGTATCTTTCTTGTAGGTTCATGTTTCGAGGACGAAACATTCTAAGGGGGGGAGAGTTGTTACGACCCCATCTGAGCTTAATTGGTAAACTAGGGTTTACCTAGACAATTGCAAAGATTAATTGGAATAATCATTATTGAAATCTAATTAATGAAGATAACACAATTAGGATGTTTTAACTATGATAAGAAGTCTAAATATCCTTTTTGTCTTGAGAATTAGGGTTTGAGAAACATAAACCCTAATCGGCCCAAAATAGGGTTTTAATGATGCATGAATACAGAATTTGATAAGTAGAATGTCTCACTAAATGATTTTTAGTATTTTATGTGTAACTCTGATTTACTTCAAATTTTGATATGAATTGGATATATAAAATGTGAACAATATTGGAAAATATCAGAATTTTTGAAATATGCCCTGACCTGTTTATCGGCCGAGTTTCAAACTCGACCGATCACATTTCCAGAATTTTACAGTAGTGTGGTAATTGAATTTTATCTTTTTATTGGTATATCCAATTGATCTCAAATTTTAACTGTGCCTGAAAAACACAGTTTTAGACACTCTGTTAAATTGGAATAATTTTTGGATGACTTTTGAATCCCTACAGTAAGGGTGTCGGTCGAGTTTGTGCAGGACAAACTCGGCCGAATATTTTGCAGACTGCAATATAGCAGTGCATTGTTCTATTTTTAATTATTTATTGGTAACTCCAAATGATCTCAAATTTTAACTTAAGCTTTATAGAACAATTATACACAACATGATAAATTCCCATAATTGTTGGAGAATGTTTGATCTCTGAAATAAACGAATTACAGTAACTTTTGTATAACTGAATATTCAGCCTATATAATTAAAGTTAAGTGTTGGGTCAATATGCAATTGACCCAAGCAGCTCAATTGACTTATATGAGCAACCACACACACACACAGCTCTCATTCTTCGTCATTCACTCCAGAGAAACGAAAATCTAGAGAGAGAGGGAGAGTTAGGGCTTGAGTGGAGAAAGTGGGGGAATTGCTGAATTAGGGTTTTGCGATTCCAGGAAGGGTGAAATCAAGTAAGTTTGGATTCTTTGCATAGACTTTTATGGTGGATCTTCTTTCTCACGTCAAGATTCTGTCCATGCTCTGATTTGATCCAAGATGATGTCGAAATTCCCTCTTTTCTCACCCTTTCTTCATAATCCCTCATTTTCAAGGTTCTCGAGTTGAATGGAAGAAGAATTGGGAGATTTGCTAGGGATTTGATAGGAAATCGAGATTCCCTGAGTTGAGCTGCAGCTGTGAGGTGTTTTCACACCTTAGGGTGAGTGGGTTCTTCCTTCAAACATTCTAATGCACGAATTTGATTATAACATCCAAATCCCTAAATGCTTAGCATGTGAATTCTAAATCCTGAAATGTCTGTTTGATTTAAGTTATTGTAAATTGATATGATACAGATTCCTTCTCTGTTTGAACGACTTTTTGATGGTAGATTCATATCAGATACGTATACAACACTTCCTAGTGAGGATGCTTTTAGATTTATATCAAATGATGTAATTAGGGTTTGACCTAATTGAGATATCGCTAGAGTTTCAACCTTATTGAAAAGGACTAGTAATCCTATAAGTGGTTAGGATGTACCACATGGGTTATCTTAATTGAATTTTATTCTTGATACATGATATCTCAGTGAATGGTATGGAAACCCTAAGTTTAGTTAAATTTCCATGGTTTCATGTCTATATTGATTGCATATGATTTGTTGGAAACAATCTTTATCTAGTGAATGCTTATATCTTATGAAATTCTTATGAGAGACATGCGACAAGTGAATGAGGTAAATGAAAAGGTGAATGAGGCAAATGCAACCCTAAGAGTAGGGTGTTGGCATGTGATGAATGAATAAGGCAAATGAAACCCTAAGGATAGGGTGTTCAATGAATCATGCTATGGTAATATGAAAGGTCTCGATGCGAGATGTGGTGATGCTTAATTGTTGAATTGTATGTTTCTAGTGCATTTAACTTTATATGCTTGTTCTCTCTGAAATGATATTTACATACTGCAGGGCTTCTTATATTTCAATACATATCTCGTAAATTGTAGGTGATGAGATATGACATGCTCTAGAAAGGGATGTTACTGAGACATGGTAGATGTTGAATACACGAGTTATGATAGTTATATGTTAATTAATTAATAGACCTAGGTGCCCTAACACCGTAGAACCCCTAAATGAAGGTCTGTTTCTTAGGGGTGAAACTCGTGTCCAACATCAACCGGTTGAGTAATTCTGGTGGCACGAGGATGGAAAGAGAGGCAGTGTCTAACAACAATCGTGTGTGTGTCACGATGGCACTGGGGAAAAAGAAAACACGGTTATCTAACACCATTCGTGCGTGTGTCACGAAGGTAACCCTGTGACCCTCCGCCGGTGTACTCAGGTTAAAGGAGGAGTCGGGTGCACTCAGAGTAGTGCTTTGAGGCCGTAGAGCCTATGTTTCTGGCCGGAGAGCCAGGGGTCCTGTAGCAGAGCAGGGCTGGCGTCAGACTTAGCATTTCCCGGGTGTGTCGCTAAGTCTTGTACGGTGGGGCCGTAGCATGAACTTGTTACGGATCTTTATATGCAGAGTACACTGCATATGATTAGGGCATAAGTAAAATATGATCATATAGTTTCACAGAGTTCTTTATAAATGAAAGAGTTAAGGAAGACTAGAAGCATAGTCTTCTTGTAGTTATTCTTTGGATGCAATATTTACATTCTTTGTTATTTCAATTATATTGTTTTAGAACTGCTCAATGTAGTATTTATTGTTGTTAAATTTCATATCGTTTACTTAAATTATATCTGTAATCACATTAGTGCATTAGTCTGTTTCCATGAAGTACTCATTCACTGAGCGAGTAGGCTCACCCCTCTACTCAAACATTTTAGGGTTAACCGCGTGGACGTGAAGATGGTCAGAGCATCAGTGTAGATCTGCCACAGGAGTCAAGTATGAGATTAGTTGAGTCAGTCGGTCCTTGTCACTCTAGGTCCTCAGTAAGAGATAAGGGAGAGAGTTGTAAATACGATGTGTAATGTTGTTCCTCTTGTGATATGTATTGTATTTAGCAAGTTTCATGTACATAATGTGTGTAAGACATCGTGAATGCTTATACATGTATCTTTACTATTGAAGTCTGATTAGTAAAAGAAATGTTCAGATTCCTTTGTTAAGATGATATGTGGTTCAATGCGGGGAAACAAGAGTTTTAAAGAAAAGAAAAAGTTAAGGGTGTTCTTTGTGTTACATATAAATCCCATCTTATGCCCTAATCTCATGATTTGAGGAAATTGTGAGATCGGGGTGTAACAGTAGGAGTGGGCACGGCCGTGGTGGACAGAACGGCTGTGTTGGGGACTAGGTAGAATGTCCGTGCTGGGTAGCACGGCCGTGGTGGCAGAGTTATGAGAAGGTCGTTCTGAGCAACACGCTCGTTCCATCTTCATCTAGCACGGCCGTGCTGGTCAGCACGGCCGTGGTGTGGTCTTCGTAGCACGACCGTGTTGGGCAACACGACCGTGGTGGATGACTTGCTTGAACTTCAATAATTTTTCGATCAACCTGTAATTTTGCTCAATTGCCAGCACGGCCGTTCCATGGCACCACGGCCGTGCTGGGGTCTTCAAACGCTAGCATGGCTTCAAACTTCATAATTCTTGGATGTCTTTGCTTGGAGACGATTCTTGGCCATTGGAGGTAGGTTGAGGGGGACTTTGGGGTCTTCTTTGGGTCCCTCCATGAGTGGGGAAACCCTAGAATTCCTTATTTCTCTCTCTTCCATCTAGGCATGGTCCAAGTACCTGAAAAATAGTGCAAAGAACATCCATAAGCATATTTGCAATGATAACCAAATTGGGGAGAATAACATGTAATTCTAATGCATTTGAATGTGATGAAGGTACAAACTGACACAAGATACAACCCTATAATAGGGTTGGATCAGGGTCCAATTGATAAACGCTTTAGTGGTTCAATTTATAATTGGTCCATGAATTGAAACATTGAGTCAATTGAGTGTTGAAGTACCTTTTTGGTCCATGCGGTTTTGAAAAGGTTTGGATCAAACGGTATCAAGACTGTTTGGGTCCAAACGGTCTCAAGACCATTTGGGACCAAACGATCTCAAACTGTTTGGAGACCCAAAGTGCAAACAGTTTCAATACCTACTTTATCCAATTGGTTTCAAGTATAACTTGTTCAAATGGTTTTCAACCAATTGATGTATGAGAACCAAGATCATTTAGGGTCTAAGTAATTAACTTTGTGAAGATTAACATGGTTAATCCATTTGAATATCTCATGTAATTGAAGGTCCAATATGGTGAACCTAGTGCATTTGAAGATTTCAATGGTTAACCCAATTGATCATTTTTGTGGAATTGAAAGTTTAATTGGTCAATTCCTTATATAAGTGATGGTTTAATTGATTAGACCATTTGGACATCTATTATGATCAAAGTTCAATCAGCTATGTGAATATTAAAGATGTAGACCCATGATGATTGTGAAGGTTAACCCTAGCTATGTGTACTCAAGTGAAGAGTTGACCTAGATTAATTTTGGAGTAGTTAACATCCTAAAGAGGATGAGAGAGAGAATGAGAGGAATGAATGCTTATATAATGAAGCTCTAATTCTCTCATTATGAGTAAACTATGTGATAAGGGTTTGATCCATAATAATGAGATCATGAAACCCTAATCAATGAGCTCTAACCCTAATTAGAGCAATACTATGTGTGCTACCCTAATTAGAACAATGCTATGTGTGAAACCCTAATTAGAACAATGCTATGTGTGAAATCCTAATTAGAGCAATGCTATGTGTGAAACCATAATTAGAGCAATGCTATGTGTGAAACCCTAATTAGAGCAAAGCTATGTGGGAAACCCTAATCTAGGACAAAGCTGAGTGTTATTATAAATCCAGGGTGATGATGTTGTTGGGTTTTAGGGGAGGCAGAGAAGGCAGCAGAAACAAAAATTTTCTCCTCCCCAAACCCAGAACAAGGAAACACGTCAACGTCTATACAATAGGAAAGGATGGTTTGTGGAATCATACCTTGTCCCGAGGCTTGCTCGGCGACAATACCTCGCGCCTTGCACGATCTTCACCTCCTGTCTTGGACGGTGTATGTGCAACTCCTGGTCGCACCGGGACTGACAGGATTGAAGGTTGTCCTCCTAGCGGCAGAAACCTCCCGCCTCTGAAGTAGTCCACACGGACCACCTGGAACTCCAATCTCCTTGTCCCATAAGGAATTGGAAGGATTCACACCCTCCTGTTGGCGTACTAGTCGCCAACACACTCTCCTGCTACCACTCGCAACTGCAGTTGTCTTTCCCTTGTTGTGCCTCCCTTATCGGGTAGCACTTGCTCGGGCTCTCTCAGTTACCAAAACCAGAGAGAACGACAATTTTGCAGAGCAACTGGTTTGCACTGAGTTGTACTTTGAGAAGCCCCAATACCCTTATATATATAGGAGGGTCATGGGTCAGGGTTCTCCATCTCGGGCAATGCTGGACTAAAAGCAGGAGTAGAAGGGTTTGAGATTTTCCACAAAACAACCAACTCGCAACCTGAACCGATCGTTTCACAACTGAAACGGTCGGTTGGGGACCTGAGCCGGTCGGTTGACATCTCAACCGATCGGTTGGGACCCATGAGCCGGTCGGTTCACATGTGAACCGTTCGGTTCGTGGTCCTGATCAGTTCCCGATTGACTTTCCATCTTTTGTTTCTAATTGGTATCAAATACCAATCCTTGTTCCAATCAAATTGGACAAGTGAAACGAAAGGAAAATTCTCACCAATCCTACTTTCCCAACTTGCTCGGTTGCACCAGTTAAACCGATCATTTCAACACTTGAAGCAATCAGTTCACCCTGATCATGAGCCGATCGACTCACCACCTGAGCCGATCGGTTCATCTCATGAGCCGATCGGTTGGGTGTGCAGATTGTGCAGAATCAGTCAATTGCAATTTCAATCAATCTGATACTCTAATCAATCAGTCCAACACCTTGAACATTATGAAATTGAGCTATCAATTAATTGAGTGTTTAATTGAACTACTAAACTCCTTTAGTAATCAATATAAACATTGTTTGTGGAAAAAACTCCTCTTCCAGGTTAAATCCTATGTGTGTGACCCTACATGTCCTTTTCACGTTGGCAGTGAAAGTCCATAACACTTATGACTTCACAAGCAAAGAGCGGTGCCTAGTCACACATCAGTGCTACCCAAGTGAAATAGAAAGTTGGAGAACAACTTTCAATCCTACAATCCGTGAATGGTGTTACAGGAATGTATAATTCCTTTGTCACTGATATCCCGAATGAACTCGAGGCATGGAACAATCATCCTGTCAACGTTCATTCACTTTCTTGATCTCAGAGTAGATTGGAAGAGATATGTATGACATCAATATCACATACTAATTCACACATGCGTGCGCACACCTATTTCAATCCTACTCATCAAGTGGCCTTGGTTATCAAACTCCCTCAGGAGGGACAAATCCCATATCTATCACTCACCCCTCAAAAGCCCCATGTGTCAAAGCCACCCAATCATCACCTTTATAACAACCCATGTTTCGGGATTGCGTTTGATGATGTCAAAGTGTGCCCAACGAAATGTGTTGAGTGTAGTGATTTCAGGTCAAAGAATCACACTCACCACCATCACTGTGAGTATTGACTGTGACTACCATGTCATGGTTCCATGTGTCAAACTCACGATGGGTATGTCAGGTACACTTTTTCTCTAACAAGTACCTATGTGTTTGGTTTGATATCTCTATATCATGACTAATGAGATTCTGTCATCAACCAACACCACAATCTAGTCTTGTGTGTCATTGCTGTCTATCTACCTTCCACAATGACATCCGACTAGGGACATAACAAGAATGTACAAACTCTTAGCATCTGTATGATCTCATCGTTCAGGTCCTTAACCTGAAAGCATACGTCATTGAGTATTGTCATTCTCTAGACATTCAATCTATCCTATAACTATCTCATATGACTGAACCAGAAAGAATTGGAAGCTTGCCTTTGATGTTTATCAAATCAATCTTAATGTATCCCACCAATCATCCCATGATTGGATCTCAGGGCATACATACCAACAGATGTAACCCTAATTTAGTGTAACAATGAAGAAAACCCTAATTTAATGGGAATTGTATATCCTAACCCTATTTTGGGTATGAGGTAAGAGAAACCTTACTTGGAGGTGAATGATAAACCTTAATCCCTAAAATGGGGTAAGGTGCATGAAACCCTAATATAGGGTAGTGCCACTAATCCTATGTGAAGATCTAGCACTGGGTGATGTGTTTGTGAAATATTAATTTCACATAATACTAGGTGAATCTCTGATATAGAAGGATGATCATATGAAACTCTATTGAAGAGTAATACTATGTGAGATCCATAAATGTATGGAATATTCTATGTGAATCTTTAAATTATAAATATGGAGAATACTATTCTTAATTAAGCTAAAGGGGTTGGATGATAGCAGCCGTGGTGGTGTAAAACGGTCATGGTGATCTTCTGTAGCACGATCGTGCAAGGTAGCACGGCCATGGTGGCTTCCCCTTGCACGGCCGTCCTTGGTTGCACGGCCATGGTGCTCTATGTTTGAATTGGAGTTGAATTGCAAGTGACCTAGCATGGTCATTTTGTTAGTTCCTAACTTAAGGATGAGTCCATAATATTGGCAATGATTGTATATTCTAAGTGAGTGACTAATGATCACTACATTACATTATAAATGTGATGAACTGGTGCATAAAGTATTAGGATGGGGAATACCCTAATATAAGCTAAGTGTATGACCTCAAGTAAGATAAATGTGTTGAGGGAAGTGATACATCAAGATATGATAGATATCACATCCAACTCTCCAATATTGCTATACCTTGATGTGTTATAAGTCCAAATGAAATTGGATGAATGACACATGAGATGTGTCATGTCAATGGTTACATTGAGATGTAATGCACCCTGTTGAATGTAGGCTAACATGCCTTATGAAAAGGTTAATCCAAATCAATAGACTATGATACAATCATATTCTGATAAAGATGAGAGAGAAACTCATACTTTGTGTTGATAATACATTCAATGATGAATGATGAGAATAGATAAGTATGATTGAATACTTATGTTATTCATATCGATTCCTTGTTATGTGAATCCCTAATACAGGGTAATGCTATGTGAAACCCTAACATAAGTTAATGCTATGTGAACCCTAATACAGGGTAATGCTATGTGAAACTCTAGTACAAGATGATGCTATGTGAAGTTTTAACACAGAGTAATCCTATGTGAAACTCTAATACAACTTGATGAGTTATGAATGTAATATGATAACTCTTGTTTTGTATAGTGCTGATATAAAAGAGATACCATGAACCCTAAAGAAGGAACAGTGGTATTACTTAGTGTTTGTATGGTACTGATGTGAAAGGGAAATCATGAACCCTAAAGAGGGAATAGTGATACTACTTAGTGTTGTATGATACTGATTTGAAAGCATTATAATTGTTATCATGAATACTAATTATGCAGGGATGATGAGATGAGATGCATATCCAGGTATGGGCTATGATGTTTGTTTATTGAGAATGTTTTATAGGCTTTATAAGCCTTCATATGCTTTGTGTAGTAAGAATCATTGAACATTGTGTACTATGTGCAATACTTTGTGTAGCAAGATTTATAATGTCCTTGGTCAGATGATATGAAGGTATGAAGTTACCTAATAAGTGGTAACAAGTGTTCTATGATGAGTTATGGGTTCAAATACCCAGATTCTATAATCATGATAATGAACTTATTAAGAAGTGGAAATGTACTTGATGAGTTGAGGGACTAGGATCCCAACACTTTGTGAAAAGAGTATGGCTACAGGCCATGACTCCCCAATGGCAATGCCAGGCTTTAGATATATGACCTAAACCTGAAGAGAGTTAATGTAGTGGTAATGATTCTGAAGTGAATAAATGTTATACATGTTCTTCATATTCCTTAGTGAATAAGTGACATGAGGCTCTTTCAAGTTATAGCTGCAATGCTTTTAGATAAGAATAATATTCTAATTTGTTAGACATTGAATTAGTTGTTGTCAATCAAATATGACTCCTATGTGCATATTTATCTTCTTAAGCTGCAATAATAATGTTTCTAGTGGAGAGTTATATCTCTCACTGGGGTAATTTACAATTGTTTCACCCCCGTGGGAATCACATTTTTAGGTGGACGCGGACGAGGAGGCAAGAATCCTTTAGTAGGTGAAGGACAACAACATCAGCAGTAGGGACAGCAGTGAAGTCTCAGGTGGAGACACTGGTTGTTATGCCTTGTATAGATGTAAATAGAGTCCTATATGTCATCTTTGTACTCTCAGGTCCTCAGAGTAGTAGTTAGTGCTTTTGAGATTTTCATACTGCCTGTGTTTAGTCTAACAGGGCAGCTGATACTTGTAACTCACAGAAAGAGATGATACAAGTTATGTACTTTTGAAAAACAAAATGTAAATGTGTTACTTTTGTTCTATGTGAGATAGTTTTTACTTGATGGATCTTTTGATAAAAAGGTTTTATTTTTTAGTGATTTTTGGTAATCCGCTGCTTAGTGAACGCTTCCGCATTAGTTAATTATATTTTCATGAGTTGTATGCCACAGTTTACATTGTTGTAGGCATATAATGGCTTGGGCCTCTACCCCAATGTTACTATTCCCTGTTAAAGAACAGTTGGACATCATTCTAGATGATTGTTCATTAGCGCAACTCACTATACCTAAACATTGGCGTTATCTAAATGGAAGACGCTACACAACTGGTGAAGTGACCCTAAATTTTGGAACTTCAACATATATTATCAAGGTTAAGTATGATTTTGACGGAAATCTTGTATCCACATCCGGTTGGTGTGAGTGGGTTGGGAAGATGTTATTGGGTCGTAGTGACAGGATTTTTCTTCGACCGGGTTGACCATAATACCATCAAGGTTTGGATAACCAACATCAACTACAAGACACCCAATCATCTGGTTCGATTTGAGTACTTGACAGGGGATAACACATATTTGGACTCATTCGATGAGGAGAGCACACCCAATTTCCCTTCTATTCCTACTGTTGGTACTGTCCATTTCCCTATCACCATCAGTTCAGATTCGTCTAACAATGACGAGCTTCGCGACACAGCAACATCAACAAAGTAAGTCCAAGCTAGCAACAAAATTACTTTCCCGTATATGCACATGTTTAGGGGTATAGCAAGTCCGCCCCCTTTGTTTAATTAACTACTATGTCATGTTATTTTCTAAACCTTGTTGTCATATAATTAGTATTTCGATAACAAGTTCAACTTTGAAAGACGATGTTTGAATGAATTTTTTTTGAATTGTCTTATCTATATACATGTGTTTGTGAAGATGAATGAATGTATGTTTCTGTGTGTGCATGCGTGAATGTCAAAAGAAAAATGAATGGATCGAACTGCATGTATGGTTGCTAAATGTATGTGAATATGAAATGGAGGAATGAAATGGAACTACATGCATGTGTGAATCATATTTGGAAATTAAATGTGCTTATTATACATATATGTGTGAATCACATGATCATATAAAATATATAATTTGTATCTTGTCAATATTTGTAGGTTTGTGGCCTGTTGTTGGCTGAAATCACAGAGTGTTGTAAACCTACAATTCAAAACTGAACTGCAGGTTCTGCATCCTGCTGAACAGCTGGACAGCAGGCCTGGAACTGATAAGAAAAAACAAAACATCGGCGTCGGTTAAATACCAATAACCGACAACGATTTCTTAATTGTGTCGGTTGTCAGCTAAAAACCGACGCCTATGGTCCGACCGCTAGGTTAAATTGTAATAAGGAGTCTACTTTTAGTGTCACCCACTTGGGTGTCGCTTCATAACCGATGACAAAACGCTTACTTAACCGACACTAAAGGTGTTATCTGTACTAGTGTTTAAATGAGGATTATTAGTCATATAAATTAGTTCTGATCAAATTTGTTGCTTGCTTTACAATATATCTCACTACCTAACTTCATTATGGATACTAGTGTTGCCATGTTGCAAATGAATTTTATTCATATTCTGCCAACATACAACACTAGCCACCTTACAATTGTTAAAATGGATATATAGAGTAAGGAGACAACCTACCCAATCAAGTTTCTCTTACATCGAAAAGAATAGCCAAAAATAACTTAATAGAAAAGAATTATTGTAAACAGGATTCCATGTAATAAGTACCAGAAGAGCAATTCAACTAGCCATGTCGTTTAATCATGCTTTATGTTCTTCTTTTCGATGAAAGATTATTAGTCATATAAATTAGTTCTGAACAGGTTTGTAGCTTGCTTTACAGTATATCTCACTACCTAATTTCATTATGGATACTAGTGTTGCCATGTTGCGAATGAATTTTATTCTTATTCTGCCAACATACAACACTAGCCACCTTACAATTGTTAAAATGGATATATAGAGTAAGGAGACAACCTACCCAATCGAGTTTCTCTTTCATCGAAAAGAAGAACCAAAACTAACTTAATAGAAAAGAATTGTTGTAAATAGGATTCAATGTATTAAGTACTAGAAGAGCGATTCAACTAGTCATGTCGTTTAATCATGCTATCTGTTTTTCAGCTTTTACTATTCAGTGTTTTTTTTCCAAACAGGGAGCTACTGAAAAGCATGAGGTTAATATGGAGCATTTTTCATCCATATCTCTTCTACAAGGATGAAAATTTCTGCAACATTTAAATATTTGATGTACGAGTTTAGACTCATACTCGTACTTACCAAAATTAATTTCTGCAACATTTAAATATTTGATGTACGAGTTTAGACTCGTACTTACCAAAATTATTCGGTAAAGGTATGAGTATGGTCGGACTCGTGCGTACCGGCATTGTTTACGCCTCTGGATTTGAGATTAGACAATACAGGAACAACGTGTGTTATAATGAAAAGCAGTGAAATGGTTAGACGGCTTTCATTAATTGTTTCACCGCATGCCACTTTACAATAACTTCGAACACTGACTTTCTTTAAAATAGCATCAACTAGCGGGAGATATAATCTAACAAACCAAAATTCCGATGACATAGTCGTTATTCTTTCCTCACATTCGGTCCTTCCACTGCCCAGACCAAAAGGCAGCTTTCTTACATATGATTTACGGTAAACAGTCACTTGAATATAAACCAAGTACTCAGATGCAACCCATTTCCAAGTCTTGCTAGATAGAAAGAAACTAAAATCATACAGTCACCTCGTATGATAGAAACTTTTTTGATCGTAAAAAATTTGGACCATTTCTCGATTTGTGTGTGTCATCCTTGCGCAGGGGCCATACTAATCTTCTCTGTATCGTTCCAATTTTAACGAATGTCTCCGAAGAGACTAAGAATATATATAGTCACCTTGTATGCTATGGAAATTGTCCCCGACCCCTCCCCCAAGAACAAGAATAGAAGGATCTCCGTATGTGCTTTTAAAAATCGTGAGGCATGGAGCACATGAGGCCGTCTCTTCAAAAATCTTGTCATATATGATGAATCGTAACCAACCAAGGTTCAACTCTCAGCCCCTGTTTGGCAATGGATTGGATCGGGATTAGGCCGTGTCGCCTAACGCCACGTCGACCCAATCTGGTCCGGCTTGGGCGAGAAACGCGTTTGACAACCAACTCATTTTGATCCCCGTTTTGGGATAATGGAATCCCATTATCCGGTTTAACTCAGTCTCCCTCGAGGTAGGATTACAATTCTCAGTCCGGTTTGCCCTGACACCACCCTTCACCCCCAACCCCGATCCCTCACAACCCTCCCTCTCCCTCTCGCCCTAACGTTCTCCTCTCGGCGCTCTCCCTCCTCGCGATGCTTCACTACAGTTGCCCATCTTCACAACTGTTGGTCTGTGAGAAGTAAAAGCGAAGGCTGCTACCTCGAGCAGGTCGTAGATGGAGTCCAGCGGTTGTCCGTGTGGAGCATCAATGCTGCTGCCTGCCACCGCCGGTCTACCTGGGCAGCTACCTCCCTCAAAAGTAAGGTACCCATGCCCTACCATGCTCTTCTCTACTACCTGCTCTGACATTGATTTGTCTTGTCGACGCACAGAAGAAACTCTAGCTCGCCCAAGGCAACAAGAAAACCTAGCAAGCGTCTGTGTGCCTTCTTATTCCTCTCCTTCGACTGTGAGGTTCTACACTTCCACATACGCCTTTTGGAGGAGCTGTTCGCGGAAGCTGGTTGTCGTCCTCTGTTGCTGAACTGCCGCGGTTCTCCTCCCTTGTGCTCCGGCGGCCCTGCCCAGACCGACGATTCCGCACTCTACCATCGTTCTCACCCCCTTGTGCTTAGGTTGGTCACGAATTAGGGTAGAGGGTGCTTTATTTGTGAGGTTGATTAGGGCAGGCATACAATAATCAGGCACGTGTATCGATTAAGTGGCAAATGAGCCGACATTAGCTGCAAACATTTGAATTGTTGTGTATGACACTGATTTATTCTACTTCTAACTACTATTGTTATCTAGAAATGCATCAATTTATCGCTATTATGTGTCTGTGTGCTAAGTTAGAGCAATATCTAGTAACCCTATAGCAAATAAAAGCAACTAGCATGCCTAATTTTCGAGATTTTTGCCGGCTAGATTATTATGAGGATATCAATTTGTGTTAGTAGACCATAATTGGGGAGCAAGTAGTTGCTAGTCTTGTCCTATATTTCCTTTTCTGTCATTTATTTTTTCCTCCCCTGGTTTCTATGACTTTTTCTTTATTTTTCTAACATGATTGGGCAATAATGGCCGTTAATGTCTTGGACATATCTCTTTGCCATACCTTTATTTAATGTTCTATTTTTTGTGATATATTATGGTATCACAATAGTAGCATCAATTGCATATGATTTTTGGAAAGAACAAGTGAACCCAATATGGCATAATTCTATAAATTTTGTTGGTTCTCTATTGAAAGCTAGCTTGACTTATAATACTTATTTAGTTTAATTTTATGATTTTATCAAGTGAAAAGGATGTTATTGTGAATTTTGCATATAAAATTAGGACTCCTATCTGTTTTCATCCCAATGATTTTTTAATCAAATGAAATTAAATTTATTCACAATCATTCATATGATTCATGTATGCCTGTGTTGGTATTAAATATAGAATATGCTCACGTGGTTTCAAAGTGGATATGAATATGGAAATTGGCATTCTGGGAAAGATCATTCATGAATAGATAAAACCCACAAAAAAGAGTCAAAACAACCAGCATAAGATGCCTATATAGCTTGAATTTTACCAATATATTCGTGATAGTCAGGTGCGACTTAATAAAGAGGGTTGATTGGTCCCAACTAAAATTATGTGTAGGCAACTTTAACAATAGTGGATGTTTTCCAAAACATGAGCTTTAATCTATAAATAATTTATATTAGAGTGATGAAGTAAATAGATTGCTTATGCTAAATTTAGTTTTCAAAAATATACTTCATGCTTACTACCTGGGATGACTACACTTTCTTTCTATATTTATTATACATGAGTAGTAAATTTATTATACATGAGTAGTAAATTTACTCGACAACCTTGAGAAGTTGAGATGGGATTTCTAACACCCCAATTTGAAAATTGAATAGTTCTTATTTAGGCCAATTGATACATGATATGCATCTTCCTTGAGTTTCCATTTCATTATTTGTGTCTGATTGCTTGAGGGCATGAAATGGTTTAAGATTAGGGAATTTGATAAGTGCACTTTGTATTGCATCTTATTTGCTTGATTGAGTGCTTATGTACAATTGTATCACCCTTAGATGGAAATATATTTCCAACTGTATCAACCTTAGATGGAAATATATGTCCAATTATGCTATCTTGTTGCTTATTTATTATCCACATGGCTTTAATAGCAGTTCCCATTATTTTGTCATATCTCCCGCTTGGGTAGGCAACAGATCTGATCCCAGGAAAGAACGGTCAGAATTTTTGAAGATCAGAGGACATTTGTGATGAACAAAAGATGTTATCGCATGTCCCTAAAAACATATTATGTTCCTCATTTGTTAACCAAGATAAAAATCCTTAAAAATTACATGGCATAAAAGTAACTCTAATGGCATTGATTCATTATCATCTACTAACCTACAGGCTATAGAGTCCATGTCATAATTCCCATTATATATCTGCTCATGATCAACGTCCTCCCAATCGATGAACTACTCTCCATAAAGTCACTCCATAAAGTCAAATATACAATGTGTAATTTCCTAATGGAGTAATTAAGGAAAATTGACATATTTACAAATTATTAAAAGGATTTGACCCTTGTTCAGGTTAAGGATCTAATTCATATCAGATAAAAAAGATGATAGATTGTGCCCATATCATAGTAGGAGGATGAAGACATCTCCCTGCAACCCTTCTACTATGTATTTAAGCTTTCATTGATTTTACAATCAACTTTCCTCTCTATCTTGCATTTAGAGTATCCATTATTAATCCTACAATATATACCATGGATGAACCTAATTTTTGCCTACATTAGCTGGCCATGAGCAGGGAGTATCTTTGATTTGGCATGCGGGAGCAGACTCATGGTTATTTCATGCTTATGATTTATTTTAATGAATTAATTGTTGTATCTAAATGTCACTCTTGAGTTTTTGTGATCTTAATTTTATGTGTTGTTGATTGATCACCTATAATACATTTCTTATATCTTTCTATGTGTTTTGAGATCGTACATGGATCAATAAGTAAATTTGAATGCAAGATATCAATCTATTCTATGATAGTGGTTAGGTTAAGAGGGGAAACAATATGAGATTTAAAACTTGTCTAACTAAATAAGTGTGAGGTCTAGGTTAGGTTAATCCCTGCATCTACAGAGTGATGCCTGGAAAAGTTTTTTTCCTATACAAATGAATATTTTTTTTATTGTTTGGTATTTTACCATGAGATATGTGGCTAGGTGAAACCCACTGCTCAAGATTTTTCTCTTCATTTAATAAAACACATTAGTCTATATTTTATTTCTTCTTTGTTAAATTGTTTTCAGTTCATGTAAACCACCAATTAATCTTAAAAAAGATCAAGCTTATTGAAACATTTGAATTCTTGCACTTAACAACATTTGACTTCCTCATGGAGATGACCTCTATTACATGAATTCTGGAATCTTTTAGGGCAAGTGGTTTGAGTTATAACAGTTATTCAAAATTCATGAAAATATACTAATAGTTTACTATTATGCATGGTATAAGCTATCAAAATGGCTGGAATTTTTATATTCCTTAATATTTTTTATGTATGCTTGGACATGATGGAAACGATCTTAAAATGATGGATAGAGATGGAAATTCACATCTAGTTGAATATTTTAAATAGAATTGTACTAATTCACAACAGAGCAACTATGGTGCTACCTATATATACATCTAGTTGAATATTTATCTATAAAAATGCTTAGCACGTATCTTCTGCTAGTAACCCTATACAACAGACCATCTGTGGTGCTGACTTTTTGAGCTCTTGCACCTTCTTACTTCTCATTTTAGTTTTTCAGTTGTTTGCTTGTGTTTCTGGTTCAGCTATGATCTTGCTCAGTTGCTGATTGAGCTCCCTATATATGCTTGATTGGCTGTTATTTCGCGACTGGTCTATGAATTACAACACGTAATTGTATGCACATTTGTCCAATCAATTTACACGTTTGAATAGTTTGTTATGGGCTAATCAGTTCATTTTTATGTGTCTTTAATTTAAGAAAAAGTCATCTTGCTGTCATTCGAACTACTATTTTTTAAATGTTGCATCTACTGTTGAGTATTACAATATTCTAGGTCTGTGTGTGTTACATCAACTTAATTGTATGCACATTTGTCCATCAAGACATCTGTCATACGACCCCTATGTGGTGATTTCTCGAATATGTGTTTGTGTCTTTGCAGTCTGATTGTGTGTTTATTGTCTATCCTACAAAATTTTACTGTGTATAGTTTGGAAAGATTGTATTTAAGGGCATTTATTTAAGGCCATGCTCTGCTTTGTGTAAGGGTAGAAGTAACACATGTTAGATACTAATTTATTCTTACCATAACGATTACGATGTGACTCTTGAAAACCATACATGTTATATAGTAATTATCAATGTAAACACCGCTCATTGTCATTATATACTGCATCACCTACGCGAGTATGTCTTACACAGACCTGAAGCACCGTATTGTTTGGTCAAGAGAGTCTGATGCCACTCTAGTAACAACATTGCAGAGACAATATGACTTAGGCAGGTGTATTGACAGTCATTTTACTAATGACTCCTGGAGGGAGGTAACTTCTGATGTGCAAAATAGGATGGGGAAGGACGCAGGTAAGTTAGAACACTTCAAAACTCAGTGGAAGAACCTAAGGAAGGACTATGCCGCTTTGAATCTTGTGACCAACAAGAGTGGCGTTGGATGAGATGACACAAGGCACATCCCCACACTGCCTGACACCCCTAAGTTGAGGCAGAGCATTGCGGTATGTACAGTAATCACACCCTTAACCCCAACAAAGTAATGTCCTACATCTACACTTACATTTCCTAATACAAAATTTTTGAATACTTAGGCAAACAAGGACCTTGCTAGGTTGCTTAGGTGCCCCTTTCTGCACTACTACGACATCGAGATGATGGCGGGGAGGAACATTGCTAGAGGACACCATGCAATGTCTTCTATGGACACACAAATCCCTTCTGACGTTACCTCCGAGGATGATGTTACTGTCGGCTTAGATGCGTCTGATACACCCATGAACACAGAAATCGCATTAGGGGAACCGAACATACGCACATCTGGGATGCAAAGTGAGGGTGACACCGGGGGAGGCGGAACAGATACCCCGAGTGTTGGGGGGAGGACTCCTCCTATCCATAGGCATAGGAAGCGACCATCAATGGTGCTGGAGCAATGTGTGCTTTCTAATGAAGTGTTATCTAAATTCACACAGGTGTACGCAAAGGTTCACGAGTTAGGCACATGTGTGGCAACTAGAGCCTTTGAAAAAGAAGAGTTTGCAACCATTTTACAACATTTTCATGTCACTTTCCCTGATGCCCCCACTGCTATTTTTACAACACTTGTGAACGCCATAAAGGACTCAACAAACCACAACATCTACCTCAACCTTCAACACACACCTCAAAAGATAACAATATGGTTACAAGACCTTTGGGAAAGGTCCCAAGTCGGCAATGCAACAACAATACCTTCAATGCCATCCTATTTTGTGCCATCTCAGCAACCATTTGTGTCGCACACCCCACCACCCAACTTCAATAGCACATAAAGCATACCTTTCATGTGACGACAGTCAAATAAACCGTTACTAATTAAATGGAATTAAACATAAACAACAGATTAACAAAAATCACTAAAAATTAAAACCATTTTACAAAGAGATCCATTTCTAGGAAAACTCTTATTGAAAGATCCAAAACCTTATATACATCATTGTTCATATTGTACATACCATGTACATCTTCATCTCGAGGGTTACATATAATAGTTGCTTTGTCGAACTATACATAAGCAACGTAAAACCTCGAGGCATACAAGCCAAAATCTCGGATTGATCATAAAACCATAACGAACCAACACCAAGGACCTGAGAGTACAGAGACGACACATAGGACTTCTATCTACAAGACACGACAGACAATACACTCAACCTGAGGTGTCACTGCTGCCTCAACTGTTGTTCATCCTTTATAGAAAGATTCTTCTCCACCTCGTGCATGTCCATCTAAAAAAATGTGGATCCCACGGGGTGAGACAATTGTCCCAGCGAGAGATATAACTCTCCGCTGACCATATTATTATCACATATTAAGCATTTATAAACTGAACAGAAGATTCTTTCATATTAATAAGCAAGATAATTCATTATATGATCAGAATAAGATAATCTCCTTTCTTAAGGAGAATATTGCATCTACCCATGGTAGAATTATAAATCATCTATCTGCTTTGCAAGGAATGTAAAGAAATATATATATCATCTATCAACTGAAGATGCATAAAAGAAATGTAACATCAGTCAATGATTTTCATATTCAATCCTTAAGCAAACATGCTATATGGCTGATTACATTTTACAATCATACTTATGGCCTGAGGAGATGAGGTATACCTCTCATACTCCAACCGACCAAGATGGCGTAAAGCATCGGTTCCATACATAGGTCAATGGAAGAGCCAGACTCCATGACCTCATCCATCTCAGTCAGTCTGAGACCACAGGCAGGACATCTCGTGACACTACTAAATAGCTTTCCAGGGTATACTGGCAACTTCGCTATATAGAGCTACATTGTCAACTGCACTCTCTTCAGGAGAGAAAGATCTCGTGTTTATCTAACATCCATCCCGACCTTCATCATCGAGAGATTCGTGATACATCCATCCCGACACATATAATGAAGGATTGAGAGATCTCGTGTTTATCTCACATCAATCCTACATTAGGGCGTAAGGATATTCACACCCATCACCCCCACATATTCAACAATATGCTCTCCGGGTTATGCCACAGAGCAACCTATTTCACCATTCACGATGAGACCTGACGCTGAATGGATCTATGGTCAGGGCACTACATGATGATATTCCACTTGGTTAATTAAGTACATTACTGAATTCTTTTAGCATCAGTCAAGTTTTCAAACATGAATTATTATGACAAATGCTACAAAGAAAAGTGTAATACATCTATCAAGTACTTTTCAAAACTTTATATAACATTAGGATCTCAATCCTTTATCTCATTACTGGGAATTCTCATCCCTTAACATTATCATCATCATGATAACAAATGTGGGTATTCAAACCCTTAGTTCATCACAGAACATTATTAATACCTCTAGGTCTTAGGACCAAGGTATATTTGATACTTGTTACACAAGTATCTCACATGGCTCACAAGACCCATTAAGTATCTTGTCACCTCTCACTAGGCAAAAAATTATCACATGGCTCACAAGGCCATTACACATCTTGTCACCTCTCACTAGGCAACAACTTATTCACATGGCTCGCAAGGCCATTACACATCTTGTCACCTCTCATTAGGCAACAACTTATTCACATGGCTCACAAGGCCATTAATTGTTATACTTGTTATACAAGTATTTAACATGCCTTACAAGGCTTATGAAATAAAAAAGTTACAACCTTCCCATCATTAGGTTTAGGGTTTCCCTTTCTTATCGATTAGGGTTTCTCTTACATATCATCACCCTTCATTAGGGTTAGGGTTTTCCATTATTAACCATTTAGGTTTTCAAGATCATATTATCAATGATCAAACCCTAATTCATTGCTCCACACATCTAGGAGAAAACTTTGATATCATAAGTATTCAATCATACTTATTTATTCTCATCATTTATCATTAAATGATTATCAACACAAAGTATGAGTTTCTCTCTCATCCTTACCAGAGTATGAATACATCATACTTTATTAACTTGGATTAACCCTTTCTCAAGATAGGTTATCCTACACTTATTAAAGTGCATTAAGCTCATTACATCTCAATGTAACAATTGGCATGAAATGCTTCATGTGTTACTCATCCAAGTATATTGGATTTAAGGTACATCAAGGTGCATCAACCTTGAAGTGTTGGATGTGATATCTATCATATCTTGATGTATCACTTCCCTCATCACTTTTAACTTACTTAAGTTCATCAACTTATCCTGTATTAGGGTATTCCCCATCCTAATACTTTATGCACTAACTCATCACATTTGACACATAGTGTATTGGTCATAAGTCATACATTTGAATTGTCCAATCATCATCAATTGATATGGACTCATCTCAGGTTTAGGCATTGTTGATATAAGGTTGTCCATTATCAACCACTCTAGATGTTTCACCTATCAAGGTATTAACCACACCATTACTTGGTGTTACACTCATCACTCCTAAGAGTGTCTTTCCCTCACCTTTACAAGGTGTATAGGGTTAAATCATGTGCATATGTCCACCATATCGGGTTCTAGGTGTATAGACACCAATGTATCGGGTTGGAGGTGTATGAGCATTCACCATATTAGGCTATAGGTGTTTGTATGTATTACCCATGTTGTGCATGAGGTACTAAGCCATTACCATGTTGGGCTAGAGGTGCATTCAATCACCATATCAGGCGGCTCACCATCTAGGGTTGGCCATGACGGGTTAGGGTTTGCCATATCGGGCTCAACCCAATATACAAGTCAATTGGAGTGTAGGGCACCAAACCATATTGGGCTACACCATCAAACATTAGGTTGCAACACCCATGTCGAGTTAGGGTTGATTGTGACATGCACATGGTACATATATGTGTTGCCCATGATGTTTAAGAGGTATCAACTCATCACCATGTTGGTCTACCATATTGTTTAGGGATGTGTATCGTGCAACCCTATCATGCAAGGTCATGTGTCATGCAACCATGTTGTGCAAGGATGTATGATACTAAGTACCAATGATATATTATACGATCATATTGTATAATAGCACTTGTTACTCTTCACTTATATCAGTTACCCAAATTAGGGTTTCACATCAACTTACAGGTATACAATTGACCTTGTATCGTGCATGGAGTCTATACTTGACTCCCTATCATGCAAGAGGTGTATACTACACTCCCATATCGTGCAAGAAAGTATACAATCATATACATATCATTTTAGTGAAGTAGGTGCATCATCATATCGGGTTAGAGGTGCTTGCTTATGTGCTTGCACCCGATATCACTTTTATAAAGTGATATCATCATCTTCAAGGTCTAGACCTTAGTTCTAAAAGTTATAGTTCATGTCCATAGGTATAAGCAACTACTAGAACTCATAATTTCATCAACTATTTCAGGAAATTTCGGAATTAAAAGTAGATCATGAAATATAGCAATTTAGGTGATGAATAATAACATGGTTGAGTTCAAGTTAAATAACCCGCCTTAAGAACCACTTCAAAGTTCCAATCTCCAAAGCTCCATGTTCCTAAGGTTGAATATGACTTATAAAAAGTCCAAGGCTCGTTCACAACTCCTTCATATACAAGGAATCACCATGGATAAGCAATTGGTGAAGAAGAAAAGAAAAGAAGATCAAAACCCTAAATTCGTGCTTCAATCCAAGGTTGTAGATGATCTTATCCTCACCTTAGGGTTAAGATTTGAGCTCCAGAGCACCTTGGCCGACACCATACCACTCTTGGGCGATATGAGCTTCCTCTTGGCCGATAAAACTTTGCTTGTGGCCGATATCTCACTCTCATGGCTGATATTACCCTTCCTGGCCGATATCACCCTACTTGGGCGATATGGTCTTGCCATGGGCGATACCTCAAGGCCCATGCACGATATCACAGAATCCCTTCACGATATAGGAGCTATATGCACGATACCTTAGGGTAGGATTGTGGTAAGGGTCGAAAAATTGCACCAAGGGTTGAAACTAGGGGTATATATACTTGTTGTTCATGAAGGAAGGTAAAATGAAGTGTCATCATTTTGAGCTAGTAGGTGCCACGTGTCCATGCATGGGTGACACGTGTACATGCATGCATCAAAATTTATCTTGACATGCAAAACAGTTGAGGATCATTTAGGGATAATGATTCATCCATTACTTATCTCTTTGAATAAGATATATCAACAAAATCACCACTTTATTCACAACTCAATACAACTTTCCTAAGGAAGTTGTAACCCAACACAACTCACCTCCTTGAGGTGATTTGCACGACATGGACTTTTCCAAAAGTCCACAAAACTATATGAGGATTTTCCTATCTCTCCTTATCCGATAGGCACTCATATATAAGCTTTTCAACTTGACACAACTCAAGTTAAGCTTTCATATTCAACCCTTTTATTGGTCATTTCTTCACCAAGATTTCCATCATTCATAATGGAATCAAACATGGTGTATCATTCATTATATCTCCTCTAAATGATACATAGAGGAAGTAGGAACACTCTAGAGGTGGTAATTTGCATATCAACCCCACATTTTTGGGTAAATTACAATTTGTACCAAAATTGGTGCACAATGCACCGACATTATCCAAACAAGTTCAAACTTGGAATTTAGGCTTTCCAAAAGCCACCACCTTGCATAATTCTCTCTCTTATGATGCTAAAACATATAAGGCACGTTCCACATGTGACATATTGCAATATAACCCCTCAACTTGGGTAATTTGCACTTTGGTCCAAAACAAAGGAACATTGCTCAAACAACATTCAATCAGGACCAAACTTGAAACATAAGTGTGTCACATGATAACAAAACACCTTAGAGGATTATATTAGAGATATAAGAAACTTACTTAGCCAAAACAAATAGGGTTACATCATAACCCAGGTCAAGGTTGTTACAAGTTATAAACCCCTAACAAGGATTTCATCCCCGAAATCCCAGGTTCAGGGAGAGAGATATTATTCATTCATCATATCATCAAGTCTCCACATAACATCTTCATGTCATGGATATACCATAGAACTTTGATCAACACAATGTTCTTCCACACAGGGTTATCATAGAATCGGTCACAGGACAGATACTCCATTGTCCTTTCCATTATTGATTGTAGAGTCAACTATGTGTCAGATAACACTTTCTAAGTTAGAGAAACATTATTCATCCCTTATTTAACTTAGGTGTCAAACCTCACTGAGTTGTCACCTTTCACAACTTACAACTTTTCATGACAAGGTTCTTGATTATGGGGAGTCCCCCATACTCCTCATTTAGTTTAGCATTTCACTTTCAAGGAAAGACCAGAGTTACATTTTGTCACACACTTGTGACTACAAGTCTTACCATACATCTGTTGTACCATCTAATCTGCTGACACAACATTAATCCTTCTTACTACTTGTACCAACTATCTCATTAGTTGTATATACCCTTTTCATAAGGGGAGGTTACTTATCAATTAAGAACTTATTTTAGAGGTATCTTTAGATGTTATGTATAAGTTGCCTTAACAGATCTAGATAGTGGTATTCAAAGGAATTATTTTTAGCTTGATAAGTTTTTCCCACAATGATTTTACAATTGTTCCTTCAATTAGTACATCCTTATCGGTGTTATGTTTATGCAGAGCATAAACCCCTAACATATGATGTTCGTACTATTTTATGTAACTAGGATTATTTCTTAGTTGACCATTCCAGGTAACCAACATAAATCATCTGATTAGGAGTTATGCTTTTCTTTCCCATACCACCTGATATTTCTTAGATACCATAATTCCTTACATTGGTATCTGTCACATGTGTCGAAAACACATCACATCCTCATCTTTCTTTCATCTTGGGACATTAATTGTTACACATATCTTTATCTTGGAACCAAAGTCCAAGACAAACTGATACTTTTCTAAGTATCCATAAATTGAACA
The DNA here is from genome assembly GCA_963693085.1 of Alisma plantago-aquatica. Classification (NCBI taxonomy): domain Eukaryota; kingdom Viridiplantae; phylum Streptophyta; class Magnoliopsida; order Alismatales; family Alismataceae; genus Alisma; species Alisma plantago-aquatica. Next base: position 59,905,768 of record OY856409.1, read on the forward strand.
TTTTTGACTCATGCACATCAAGTGTCATAAGACTCACTTGATTGCCATGTCCCTGAAGGGAAAGAACACAAAGAAACATATTCCTTTTATTACCCCATCATCACCCAGGGTAGTTTATCAAAGAGAAGAGAATATCATCTCCTCTAATTATTACATGAACTTTTAACTGTTCATGAGTCATTTACTCTTGTCTCATACTAGGTTCCTTGCCATCAACATAGGAATTATAAGGATGCTTATATGTCATCACTACTTTCTTTGTTATTGTCTAACATATTCATGAACATTTTATGATTTTACCACATTTCCCATTTCCACATCATGGGAAAAGATCTTTACTATTCACACATGCTTTATCAGACAGGGATCATCTCCCTTGTTCTCATTCTCATTTCATGAGGATTATACTCTTTACTTTCTCATATACACATACTGATCTGAGATCATCTCAGATTCCTCTTTCTTGTACTTAGGATGTGATATAATTATCCATAACATATTTTTAGTTTTATTATGCTCACTAGATTGTCTCAGAATGACTACTTGATCAGAGTAATCAGAAAGATAACAATCTAAGAGTTCCATACTTACCCTATCTCCAATAATTATATACCTGGCCAGGGTATACAAGTATTGAGAATAGGTAGTATGCACTATGTTTACTATCATATTCCTTACTTTTCATACTATCACAAACATAGGATTTAACATCCCTAGATTTTCTCCAGGCATCACTTCTATATCTCATCCTCTTTCACACAGATAAGAGCAATTACAGAACATTTAAAAGAATACTGAACAGGATATAAATTCTAGTTCTCATCATTTCTTCCCTATGTCCCCATAGGACAATCAATAGGGAAAGTCCATAACATCAATCCTTTTTATGATTATCAGATAGCATCAAGATAAGGCATATCAAAATGAAAAGCTCTATATGACTATTACCCCTCGCGGTCATCTACCGCTTCAGGTTGACTCAACACATAGAGTCTAGCTATTTCATGTTGTTGCTTTTGCCTTTTTATGTTATTGGGTTGTAACTTTCGTAAGCCCTACCGAGTCTGCCCCAGTTATTGAGTCATCTCCTCCCTTATTTTCAAAGAAAAGAGTTTAGTATTCTCAACATGTCCATATCTATAACATGTCTTGTCCTCGTACCATGGTCTTATCGGTCTTATTACCGATGTAGAGACTAAGCCATGGGTTCTTACAGGTGGAAAGTTAGGACCTTTGCCTTTACTTAGTGACTACTGCCCTGGTACACTAGGCATTTATTGCACTGGTGGCACCAAAAACTTTGTCTTTTTAGAACAACTAGGCACATGTCTCTAGAATTGTAGAGACTTTTTTTTAATTCTCAACTTATTGCCCCTTCTTGGGCATTACTGTCATAGATATACTATCTGTCTATACTTATGGCAGAGTCTATTTTCTTACCATATGCTAATCCTTCCCACATTTTCCATTGTTCCAACATGACTATGTCATTCATGAACCCTTTCAGAACCCAAAGTTTCTACATTGAGGACTGGTAACCTAGGTTGTAATGCTAGTATCCAGTCTTCTATATGCATCACTTTTGTCCTAACCTACCCATCAAAAGCATAAACATAGGATTCTCTATCCTGATTGGGTCATGATAGGAATTCTTAGGCACTCATTATTCTCTTTCCTGATTCCTTACACCCTTTCCTGGTGCAACAACATTGCCCTCAACAATGTGTTCCTCGTATTCCCCAGTTATTTATAAACTTTACCCTTTCTTCTGCATACGAAGAAGTTACTATAGGGTATACTGGAGGACACTAACACAGACTCAACACCTTAGTCCTATGTCTCTGTGGACTCAGCAAACCTTAAGCTCTGATACCAAAACTTGTGACGACAGTCAAATAAACCGTTACTAATTAAGCGGAATTAAACATAAACAGTGGATTAACAAAAATCACTAAAAATTAAAATCATTTTACAAAGAGATCCATTTCTAGGAAAACTCTTATTGAAAGATCCAAAACCTTAAATACATCATTGTTCATATTATACATACCATGTACATCTCAAGGGTTACATATAACAGTTGCTTTGCCGAACTATACATAAGCAACGTAAAACCTCGAGGCATACAAGCCAAAATCTCGGATTGATAATAAAACCATAACGAACCAACACCAAGGACTTGAGAGTACAGAGACGACACATAGGACTTCTAACTACAAGACACGACAGACAGTACACTCAACCTGAGCTGTCACTGTTGCCTCAGCTGTTGTTCATCCTTTGCAGAGAGATTCTTCTCCACCTCGTGCATGTCCACCTAAAAAAATGTGGATCCCACGGGGTGAGACAATTGTCCTAGTGAGAGATATAACTCTCCGCCGACCATATTATCATCACAGATTAAGCATTTATAAACTGAATAGAAGATTCTTTCATATTAATAAGCATGATAATTCATTATATGACCAGAATAAGATAATCTCCTTTCTTAAGGAGAACATTGCATCTACCCATGGTAGAATTATAAATCATCTATCTTCTTTGCAAGGAATGTAAAGAAACATATATATCATCTATCAACTGAAGATGCATAAAATAAATGTAACATCAGTCAATGATTTTTGTATTCAATCCTTAAGCAAACATGCTATACGACTGATTACATTTTACAATCATACTTATGCCCTGAGGAGATGAGGTATACCGCTCATACTCTAACCGACCACGACAGCGTAAAGCATCGGTTCCATACATAGGCCAATGGAAGAGCCGGACTCCATGACCTCATCCATCTCGGTCAGTCTGAGACCACAGGCAGGACATCTCGTGTCACTGCTAAATAGCTTTCCAGGCTATACTGGCAACTTCGCTAAATAGAGCTACAACGTCAACTGCACTCTCTTCGGGAGAGAAAGATCTCGTGTTTATCTAACATCCATCCCGGCCTTCATCATCGGGAGATTCGTGATACATCCATCCCGACACATATAATGAAGGATTGAGAGATCTCGTGTTTATCTCACGTCAATCCTACATTAGGGCGTAAGGATATTCACACCCATCACCCCCACATATTCAACAATATGCTCTCCGGGTTATGCCACAGAGCAACCCATTTCACCATTCAGGATGAGACCTGACGCTGAATGGATCTATGGTCAGGGCACTACATGATGAGATTCCACTTGGTTAATTAAGTACATTACTGTATTCTTTTAGCATCGGTCAAGTTTTCAAACATGAATTATTATGGCAAATGCTACAAAGAAAAGTGTAATACATCTATCAAGTACTTTTCAAAACTTTATATAACATTAGGATCTCAATCCCTTATCTCATTACTGGGAATTCTCATCCCTTAACATTATCATCATCATGATTACAAATATGGGTATTCAAGACCTTAGTTCATCACAAAACATTATTAATACCTCTAGGTCTTAGGACCAAGGTATATTTGATACTTGTTACACAAGCATCTCACATGGCTCACAAGACCCATTAAGTATCTTGTCACCTCTCACTAGGCAACAAATTATCACATGGCTCACAAGGCCATTACACATCTTGTCACCTCTCACTAGGCAACAACTTATTCACATGGCTCACAAGGCCATTACACATATTGTCACCTCTCATTAGGCAACAACTTATTCACATGGCTCACAAGACCATTAATTGTTATACTTGTTATACAAGTATTTAACATGCCTTACAAGGCTTATGCAATAAAAAAACTACAACCTTCCCATCATTAGGTTTAGGGTTTCCCTTTCTTATCGATTAGGGTTTCTCTTACATATCATCACCCTTCATTAGGGTTAGGGTTTTCCATTATTAAACATTTAGGTTTTCAAGATCATATTATCAATGATCAAACCCTAATTCATTGCTCCATACATCTAGGAGCAAACTTTTATATCATAAGTATTCAATCATACTTATTTATTCTCATCATTTATCATTAAATGATTATCAACACAAAGTATGAGTTTCTCTCTCATCCTTACTAGAGTATGAATACATCATATTTTATTATCTTGGCTTAACCCTTTCTCAAGGTATGTTATCCTACACTTATTAGAGTGCATTAAGCTCATTACATCTCAATGTAACAATTGGCATGACATGCTTCATGTGTTACTCATACAAGTATATTGGATTTAAGGTACATCAAGGTGCATCAACCTTGAAGTGTTGGATGTGATATCTATCATATCTTGATGTATCACTTCCCTCATCACTTTTAACTTACTTAAGTTCATCAACTTATCCTGTATTAGGGTATTCCCCATCCTAATACTTTATGCACTAACTCATCACATTTGACACGTAGTGTATTGGTCATAAGTCATACATTTGAATTGTCCAATCATCATCAATTGATATGGACTCATCTCAGGTTAAGGCATTGTTGATATAAGGTTGTCCATTATCAACCACTCTAGATGTTTCACCTATCAAGGTATTAACCACACCATTACTTGGTGTTACACTCATCACTCCTAAGAGTGTCTTTCCCTCACCTTTACAAGGTGTATAGGGTTAAATCATGTGCATATGTCAACCATATCGGGTTGTAGGTGTATAGACACCACTGTATCAGGTTGGAGGTGTATGAGCATTCACCATATTGGGCTAGAGGTGTTTGTATGTATTACCCATGTCGTGCATGAGTTACTAAGCCATCACCATGTTGGGCTAGAGGTGCATTCAATCACCATATCGGGCGGCTCACCATCTAGGGTTGGCCATGACGGATTAGGGTTTGCCATATTGGGCTCAACCCAATATACAAGTCAATTGGAGTGTAGGGCACCAAACCATATTGGGCTACACCATCAAACATTAGGTTGCAACACCCATGTCGAGTTAGGGTTGATTGTGACATGCACATGGTACATATATGTGTTGCCCATGATGTTTAAGAGGTATCAACTCATCACCATGTCGGGCTAGCATATTGTTTAGGGTTGTGTATCGTGAAACCCTATCGTGTAAGGTCATGTGTCGTGCAACCATGTTGTGCAAGGATGTATGATACTAAGTATCAATGATATATTATATGATCATATTGTACAATAGCACTTGTTACTCTTCACTTATATCAGTTACCCAAATTAGGGTTTCACATCAACTTACAAGTATACAATTGACCTTGTATCGTGCATGGAGTCTATACTTGACTCCCTATCGTGCAAGAGGTGTATACTACACTCCCATATCGTGTAAGAAAGTATACAATCATATCCATATCGTTTTAGTGAAGTAGGTGCATCATCATATCGGGTTAGAGGTGCTTGCTCATGTGCTTGCGCCCGATATCACTTTTATAAAGTGATATCATCATCTTCAAGCTCTAGACCTTAGTTCTAACAGTTATAGTTCATGGCTACAGGTCTAATAAACTACTAGAACTCATAATTTCATCAACTATTTCAGGAAATTTCGGAATTAAAAGTAGATCATGAAATATAACAATTTAGGTGATGAATAATAACATGGTTGAGTTCAAGTTATATAACCTGCCTTAAGAACCACTTCAAAGCTCCAATCTCCAATCTCCAAAGCTCCATGTTCCTAAGGTTAGGGATGGAAAATAAATACCATATACCATCACCCGGTCCAGCCCACCCCGATCCAGCCCACTAAATACGTGTATCCATCACCGAGATGGATTTTTGGTTCGAGTGATTAATATATCCACAACGTATTCGGGTGACTGTTTCGCACTGCGAGTCACACTGTCACAGACCGAAATCCCAAATTCCCAATCCTCAGTTCCTTACGCTGCGACTCTGCGAGCTGCCACCGCTGTGAGAAACCCTACTCGAGCCGCCGCCGCTGCACCGTGCTTCTAGCTGGATCTTCGTCATCCATAGCTAGCAAGCATCAGACACAAGAGATGGTGTTTCCAGTTCGATCGTCATCAGTAGATATCAAGTTTCCAGCCCAATCGCACCAGCAGAGATCGTATTTCCACCCAGATCGCCTGCAGAAGAGATAAATCGCATCCTCGCCGGCTGTTCTAGTGCTTCTGAGTGCCTCGATATCTCCATGCGAGCTCTGGAGGCCGCGGAAAAGGTAAATGATTCCTTACCCCCTTTCTGGCTACCCTGGCTTTTTATCTTAGAATGACAAAGTCACCGTCAGAGGGCTTGCCGCCGCCTGTATCATATTTTCCATGGTTACCTCGTCCAACTTTACCCCTTCTAATTGCAGCAAATAAAACATATCTAAAGCTTCTCTTGAGTTCATATCCAGCGATCACTCATGCTAAATAACTACTGCTATGTGCTAAAATTACCCTACCTTTACCAGCCGAGGGAGGAATTCAACGACAGAGACACGTGTCTTTTACATAGAAGGAGCAGCGTGTCTTCGGCGGCCGCTCCGCCCTTTAGTGCAGGCAGTAGCTGCAGCTACTTGGTCTAGTGGGCTGACGCCAGCTATAACAGCCACTCCTCCTCTTCCCGACAGCAGCGGCAACGACCAGGACCAGGTAACCAGCTAGTCCCTCTTCTCCTTTCTTCTTCTGCTGCCATTTCATTTTGTCTCCTCCTCCTATTCCAATTTGCTGAGAAATTTATTTCAGCAGTGTTTTTCAAGGAATAGCAACAAGCATAGCAAAGCTAATTCAAAACTCTAGCTTAATGCCCGCAAACTGATTGAAGATACCCCATCAGCCAATTGCGCGACATACAAATGTACATAGCATCATCACCTTCCATTGTTATGTATGTATGTCTTTTTTGGTGACTTACTATACCCACCTTCATATTTGACCTTGGTTAATTTTTCTCTTCTTCGCTTTATCTAGATTTAGCTATACTGCATGCTCTGGATTGCTGACCACTACCCACCAGATCATCTCATATCTAAGTAACTTGCATATCCATCTGGAGATGTATCCCCTTATTCCATCTTTTCTGGAAATTAATTGAGTTCGAGGTTTAGATTTTTCCTATATATATTTTTAGCATTTGTGTTTACGGCTAGCTAGCTCGGACGATCATGACATGTATACTTTTTTTAGTTGTTTATTACTTTTCTTATCCCTTCTTTTGTTATTGTCAGATTATATATATATATATATATATATATATATATATATATATATATAAAAGAAAAACACCTTGTTTGATCTTGTATAATTAGTCGTTGATCGTTGTAGTTTATAGAGCTCCACCCTATAGCTAGTTGTAATACATGTCTCAATTATGTGTAAATCTAATTGATTATACATTTCTAGTCATGGACACCCTTTCTCAAGAATCTAGGTCTCCAAATCCAAGTTCACTACCTACTCACGCAGAGACTCTGCCTGATGAAAGTATGGGCGTTTCATCACCACCAACTAGAGTACTTAGAAGCAAGATTTGGAGCCATTTTAAGAGGAAGAAGGTGGAAGGGCGTTGGAAGGCTGAATGTATATATTGTCATAAACTGTACGCAGCAAATCCCAAGCATGGGACATCTCATCTTCATGATCATAAAAATGTGAGATGCCCAGTTTTCAATGGGGATAGTCTTTGGAGAGCGATATGTACAAGAGAGTTACTTAAAATTGGTTTCAACCAAGAAGAAGGAAAAAAGGCCATTATAGATATGATCCTTTTACATGATTACCCTTTAAACATGGTAGAACACATTGGATTTCAAAAAATGCTATCTGCCATTCAACCTTTGTTTGTTTGTCCAACGAGAAACACTATCAAGAAGGATATTACAAAGGTATATGACGCTGAGAAGAAAAAAGCAATGGAGTGCTTGGGGAGTTGTAGTTCTCGAGTTGCAGTGACAACTGATATGTGGTCTTCAAGTTATCAAATGAAGGGATACATGGTTGTCACCGCACATCATGTTGACTCCTCTTGGTCTTTAAAGAGCCAAATACTGAGGTACCCTCCTTAATATTTAGATGTTATTTAAGTAATGTTATTGACCTTCTTTTACATGTATTTATAGTCTATACTTGCATGTTTAGGTTTGCCTATGTTCCTTGCCCACACACAAGTGAAGTGCTATGTGAGGTTTTGATGACATGTCTGACTGATTGGAAGCTTGATACTAGATTGTCATGTATCACTGTCGACAACTGCACAACAAATGATAAGATGATTGAGTTGGTCAAAGATAGACTATACCCAAACTCCACAATATTAGGTGGTAGATTTTTACATATGAGGTGTACTGCACATATATTGAATCTTGTTGTCAAAGATGGTTTAGTAGTAATCAAAGATGGAATAGAACAGATATGAGACAGTGTTGCATATTGGACTGCAACTCCAAATAGAGTAGAGAAGTTTGAGGAAACTGCGAGGCAGTTGAAGATACACATAATCAAGAAATTATCTTTAGATTGTCAAACTAGGTGGAATTCTACCTACTTAATGCTTAGGACTACAATGATTTATAAAGATGTGTTTACTATATTAAGGCAACGAGACAAAAACTTCAAGGTATTATTAACTGATTCAGATTGGCAGTTCTATTTTGAAGTTTGTGAGAAACTGAAGCTGTACTATAAAGTTACAGAGGTGTTTTCTGGAACCAAATATCCAACTTCCAATTTGTGTTTCCCCAAACTTTGTCAAATTAGAGTGGCTCTGGACATTTGGCAGAAATCCCCCAATCAGGTAATCATGCAAATGGCTAAGAATATGTTGGAGAAGTTCCAGAAATATTGGGATAATATTTACATTCCAATGGGAGTTGCCGCTGTACTTGACCCAAGGTATAAAATGAAGATAGTTGAGTATTATTTTGGCAATATATATGGAGATAATGTTGCCGAACACATTAAAAAGGTCCGTGATGCTTGTACTGATCTACTGAATGACTATAAAGATAGAACAGAGATGCAATATGAATTGGGTAGTGAATGGCCATCTTCAAGTCCACTAGTTTCCTCTCAAGAGGACGCTGATGATGATTTACTGAACTTTGAGGCTTATGTGAATAAGGAAAAGAGAAACTCAAACTACTTAAAAACAGAACTGGATAAGTACTTGGAAATTGATATATTGCCCCAATCTTCAGACTTTGATGTACTAATGTGGTGGAAGATGAATGGTGATGTCCATCCTATCCTAAAAGCCATTGCTAAGGATTTTTTAGCTGTTCCAATCTCAACTGTAGCGTCAGAGTCTGCATTTAGTATGTCAGGTAGGATAATTGATCCACATCGTAGTAGACTCCTTGCTACTATAGTGGAAGCTTTGATGTGCACACAAAGTTGGTTGAAAAATAGTCAAAAACAAGGTACATATCGTTTATTTGATCTATTAAACTGATGATCAATATTGATAATTTTATGTTTGCACTAATATAGACAATACAAGTGGATCAAGTGATCAAACCAGTTTTCTGGGCGATCAAGAGACTGAAGAAGATGGTAAAATATGTCTAATTCCCAGTCTAATTCTCAACTATGTGCATGTTTGTTGAAATTAATTATTATTATTTTATATTCAGGAACTTTGTCTATATAATAGATTTTTTAATCTGCTACAAGCATGTTGGGAAGATGACTTTGTTGTTCAAGGTAAATTGAGTCATTCTTTTGTTATGTTTTTATACACGTGTCATGTTTTAGAAATGCACTCGACGTTCGCATGAATTCCATACTCTAATCTAGGAAAGCTGGAAATGACTTTGTTCAATATGACCTTCAAGTGTTGTTTTCTTAAGTGTATATTTTGAAGGCTATATTTTATTGTCTTTTTGACTTGTTGTTTTCATCTTATTGATCTGTTTTAGGTGGAATATACAAGGAGGAGTGGCTGTCTGTGTGAATATGAAATGGAGGTTGAACTCAAGTTACTTTGAGCTGTCTGAACGTGGATCAATATTTGTAATTTGAGTTGTCTAAATGTGGATCAATGTAGTTTGAGTTACCAATTTATTGTCACCTGTAGTGTACTTTTTTGAAGTTGAACATCATGTAGTCTACGCTTTCTAAACGTGGAGCAATGTTTGCACTGTTTGAAGTTGTTGTCAGTAGTATACTTTTTGAAGTTGAACATCATGTAGTTTTGAGTTTTCTGAACATGGAGAAATGTTTGAGTTGTATGGAATTATGCAACAAAATCTGAATAGTTAAATTGTGCAAAATCAATGTTTGCAATGCTCAAATTCATTTTTACGTTAAATGTGCGATCAATTGTGCAAGTTTGATTTTTTTAGGCCAAACGGATGTTCTTTGAGATTAATATGCTAAATACAGGGTCTGTGCTGTGATTCCTGGACCAAATTAACTATTTCTGAGATTATGTATAAAATATAGGGGCTTGAGTGCAATTTTCTGTACTTTTTGAAGTTGAACATCATGTAGTTTGAGTTTTCTGAACATGGAGAAATGTTCGAGTTGTATGGAATTACGCATCAAAATATGAATAGTTAAATTGTGCAAAATCAATGTTTGCAATGCTCAAATTCATTTTTACGTTAAATGTGCGATCAATTGTGCAAGTTTGATTTTTTTAGGCCAAACGGATGTTCTTTGAGATTAATATGCTAAATAGAGGGTCTGTGCTGTGATTCCTGGACCAAATTAATTATTTCTGAGATTATGTATAAAATATAGGGGCTTGAGTGGACCTAGTTGATGTAGGGTATGGCAACACACGTCAATTTCTTGCACCTTATCGCAACACATTTTACAATATTTTTGAGTACCGAGGAAACAAACATCCCTACACTAGTAAGAAGGAGATGTTAAACCACCGCCACGCTCAACTATGTAATGTTGCTGAAATAGCATTCAGGATGCTGAAGAGGCGGTTTACTACCTTAAAAAGGAGGCGACTTATCCTATACATTCACAGTGTCACCTCGTAATGGCTTGTTGTATCCTCCACAATTATATCCGATGCCAACATGATGGCGACACTATCATGGATGAACTCCCAGATGACAGTTCAACGTCTACCGTCACCCCTTTTGGGGTTGACCTTAGTTCACTCCAACAAACAACTCCATCCGATTCAAGGGAGGGCGATATCTTATGTGAATCCATTTCTAATATCCTTTGGGAAACTCATTGACATAGCTTTGTACTTGTCATATTTGTATAACTTTTTTGTTATCTCATGGACCACGTGACTTTGGAGCACTACATTGTTTCATTCCCGAACTGTTTTATGGATCCTAATCATAAACATCACATTCTATTTCAGTAGGTTGTCTTGAAATGGAGAATGGAATGCCTTGTTGTCCATGCGGCCTTCAATGTATTATACGCGTGTATATGGATGCCACAGATGTGGCAAATGGACGTTTTGAAGACAACAACCCCCACAGACCATATTTTACATGTGGTAGGGGTCTTGTGTAGAATAGATGTCAGATGAGGTTGCCCGCGCAACATGTTCAACCCACAATGGACATGCTTACTGCAGTTAGGGATGCAATGCTGTCACAACTTGCATATGCACGCAACGAACACAAGCTATGGTCTGAACAGTGTGACTTTGTCAGTTCGACAAGAGCAAACACCAATATGCCCCAACAAGATATTTCCACTCTATGGGAGAGGTGCCAATATCTTTACCAACGCCTTCACATCACGAGCGATAATGACTCTTCAAACGAGGACGGATACAATACATCATAGATGTATAACAACCTTTCATACCAAATTTGCTTTTATGTTTGAACAAGCAGCTAGGCCTATTTTATGTTCGGAAATTTTTATTTGAAATCTATGTTTAGAACTCGACATTATTTTACTAATCGTCAATCATGTTTTAGATGTTGATGAATCCATCTGAAGTTCTGAGGTGTGATTGTGGGTTAGATGCAACCTTGCGGCTTAACACAGAGGATGCATGGTTGTATGATTTTGGCATTCTGAGTGAAAGGCCGGGCAAAATGTATTACATATGTCCTTCTCGTGAGGTGTGCTACGCTAGTAAATACATAAATATGATTTTGGCATTCACTTAAACTTGATAATACATTTTAGGAAAAAGATCAGTGTAGATACTTTCGTTGGGTAGTCGATCTCCCCTCAACAATTGATTCTTTGAAAGCTGAGATTATGTTACTAACTATCAAGTGCAAGTCACTGTGGGGTCAGACAATGAACATGAAATACTTTGTTGAAATTCATCACAACTACGATGATATATACACCAACAAAAAGTATGAGCATGAGGTTCTAGAACGCTATGTTGTCAGTCTGGAGGAAGGTTGTAGTCTTCTTTTGGACATTCCTTCACCCACAATGATGCCATAACGTTGAATGGTAGAGCTACAATTAGTGTGTCTTCTCGATTTACATTGTCTACCATTTGATGTTTTTAACATTATAATCTTTCTTAATTCATCCGTTGCATTACATTAATAGGCTTTTATTATTTATTGTAATGTTGGTGTATGTTTTATGGAGGGTGTATGTTTTTTATAGTGATGTTGCTGAATGTTAGTTAACACCGAATATGCAGAGGAAAATTGTCGCTTAGGCTCTTAACATGTGAAATTTACGAGACATCCTACTCCAGCATTAAGTTGTTTTCAAAAAGATGCAAGCTTCAATATCTTTCCTTAACATTCACATACAAAAACCTCATAAGCACAAAATCTCAACTCCAGAGACTATGATAAAGTTCATTCATCAAGGGAAGTTGACTAGATCAGTCTGTACAACTTTCTTGATAAGATCAGCCTGTTCTTGAACATGCATGGAGTAGAAGCCAGTAGCAGTGGCAGCCGATGGATCTCTGCCAACATACTTTATATCCTCCATGGAACCTCTATCTACACTTTTCATGGCGGTGCATAATCGGGGAGCAATGTAGCTATAAGCTCCCATGTTCATGGGCTCCTCCTGGCACCAAACAATCTCTGCATATGCAAAATAACATTATGCATGTAAGTAGATGCAACTACAATGTCTAACTGTTAGGTTGTTCAGATTCCCAAAATGATAGTAACCATATATTTCTTCACATATATAACAGGTGAAATAACAAAGAGATGTACAAGTTATCTGAAAGGGATTAAGTCATAATGTAAAAAAGTTAAAATAGTTGTTTATCAATAAGGTTCACGAATTCCCACAAATATGACCTCTCTATTCAAGTATACTCATTCATTGTATTATTACATAAATAGAAGTTAGAAGAACTGCAACTTTTTTAGGAGGCAAGCCTTTCCATTATTAGCATCATGTTCTTTTGACATGAAGTAGCACGTGTACACAAATACAAACTAGTTTTGATAAGAAGTGGTTTGTTTAGACAAACTTACTTGGATATCGCTTTAGATCCCTTTGTATGAGATCATAGGGGAATGGGCACAGTGTTCCACTCTACAGATTGCAACATCCTTTGCATCGACTTTCTTCCTTTCATCATCAAGTTCATAGTAGATCTACAATTGTATTAATGCGCCAAATTTTGTTCGATTAGGCCATAAAGCAGGGACAGTCAACAGATGTTGAGAGAAAAACATAATTCAACTTTGTATGCCTAAGACCAGAATATAAGTGGCAGGGTGACTAATGTACCATGTCACGTGATATGTTTGTGAAACAATATGTGAATAAATAACAGTCCTTTGAAGATATATTCTTTTTTATAAAAGATGTAAATACCTTAATAGTACATAAGTCCTAATTAATAGTTAAATAGATACACAATATATGTTCTGAAATCATTGTTTATGTAGCTTCATGACCTACACTGATAGGGTTTTGAACTTGATTGATTTCATTATTAATGGAAAACAAACCCCAAATTCAGATAAAATCTTATTAGGTGATTTGAGACCATGTTTGGTAGATTCTAATGAGTTTCTTTTGAACGACCTACTTGGTGTTGACCTCATGTTAACCTAGGACTTGTACAGTTATATGATCTAGTCCTTTTTCTAACTTGGGGTTGACTACATGTTGATGGGAGATGCCTCCTTATCACTAGTACAAGGACTACTTGATCCTAATATAAAGAGCCCATCATCTTGAGAGTAGATTGAGAATTTCTATATGTCAATTTAGAGGAGATGAAGCACTTTGTCCTAAGGTCTTTTGCAAAAGGGGGTCATTGGATCTAGGATTTTTTTGAGGATATATTAAGTGAGGATTTGGTTGTGTTGCTAATACTTTTGTAATTATGAAATGAACTCTTCATCCTTGACTCAAGTGATGACAATTTTATTATACATCTCTTGAAATATTTTGTTTTGAATTATAATTTTTACCTTGATCCATGATGATTTCTTATCGCCAAAAGGCCATGTTATTTGTCACTTATGTTGATTTATTCTTATTTCATTCATCCTTGCTTTACATTCATATGTATGTTTGATTGAGTAATATAGCATGTTTGATTAAGTACACATAATATATGATTGTATTGGGATTTAGGTGATGGTGTCTAACTCTAGGTATTTGAGTAATGATGATTGTTCCCAACATTTATATACTTTATTATATTTTGGTTTGAGGTGGAAATGCATCTACCCATGGTTTGAAGGGTGATGCTTATTTACTATATAACTTACATTCACATATTCTTTGATATTACTGGAATATTGATTTAACAATAGGAATCCCATTATGCTTTCTTTATAATGCCTCATACACATATTCAATGTCTTTCTTATGTGATATTGCCTACTTAACCTATTGTATGTGGTCTTTTGAAAGGAATCAACTTCTCTCGTATAACTTTACTCTTATTGTCCAATACATTAGGCTATACAATATTTTACTAATCTAAATATTTCTACTTTGTCTCCCTATTTTTGGTTTTTGTCACCCAAACCACCCAAGTATACATCTTTCAGCGATGCAAATTCAAGAGGAACCCGCTCGAGGACATTAGTTTTGAAAAATAGCTTGGGATGACTAGTTGACCTTTGCAACTGGTCATTTTACCTAGTCTTAGATTATGCTTGTCTAATTATCTTATTCCAACCATGTGGGTGAGGGAACTTGATAAATTTGGAATGAATGTGATATTAGTTTTTTTTCCACTGTTATGTTGGACATTGCATTAAGAATTAATACCTCAACAAGGAACTATATCCTTTCCTTTATACATGTTTGGTAGGTTTGGTCATGGGATGTATGGCTTTAGTTTTTGATATAATGAGTAGTGCCCCTCTTGTGTACCAATTATAATAATCAATTCAATCAACTTGGCCTTAAAAGGATTTAGGATCTTGACCCAAATTTTAAAAATCCCAAAAAGGATATTTTTCACTATGTCATTGACATGTGTCTCAAGATAAGACACATAAAAAAGTCTATAATAATTAGGAGGATATACATATTACTATTATGGCTAGTTAAAGTTAGTGAGGTCAAAAGATAAGTACAAAGGACCATTGTAAAATGAGTGTTTTGTATGACGTTATAAACAAATATAGTGGGATCATAATTTAAACAGATAAGTCTCTGTCTAGATGCATGAAAGAGGTAAGATAGTTCCCTCTTGAAAACCATACAACTATGTAATCAACATTTTCCCTTTACTTGATATAGATTTTATAAAGCATGCCCTAGTCACCTTTGAAATGTCTAACAAAATCTTATTTTCGACATGAGATGCATAATAAAGAGGCAATTTGAGGAGATAGATCAAGAGAACTTAATTTGAAAGATGTCTGACTAAAGAGACTTTATTCCCTAGATATCCTACTAAATTTCAAGCTACAATAGGTCTCCAATTAAAGATCTAGCTGAAGTCAGAGAGAGAAGACGTCAATGTTATGTGATGATTAAAAAAATTGTGATCATACATATGATCAAGGCATGCATCCAAACCTTTTGAAAAGATAAGATATACCTCAAGTATCTCACCAATTCAATAGATTCAACAAATATTACTTTGATGTAATGATGGAAGAGTATTTCCATTGAGGTAGAAAATTTGTTTCTTGGAGATGGAGGAATGCAGGGTTGTTAAACGGTAGAGGATAAATTCGACTTTGAAATGTGATTTACGGTAAATGTAGTATGGGAGGATAACATAGTCATGTACAAAATTGATGGATGGGTGACGAGTAGCTGCATGTGTCATAGTAAAAGATATTTTTTCATTTTTAGCGATGCATGGTAGGATAGGTGGTAAAAGTAGGTGAAAATTTCATATATGCCATCCATTAAAGCATGTTGCTTAATCAAGACAAACATGGTTTGTATTTACTTTTCAACTAACAAAATATTATGATCTAAATGTTCTTTTGTTGTTCCAAAAGGGGTGTGTTTGTGTCTGACAACAATCCAGTGAAAAACATATCTTGGTGAGAACATGACAGTCATTTGAATAACTTTATAGAGTAATCATATTTTCATAATCCAACGTATGGATTAAAAATATACCTTATTAGTTACCTTCTTATAAAATTTCACATCATAGGACTTGTATTGCATTCACAAGAAGCAAATACTTTTCAACGCTCAATACTGAATTTCAGGCTGACCGTTGGATGCAAAATACATATATTCTATATATGGACATATAAAAAATATTGGATTGCAGTGATTTTTTGTGTGAAGGTAAATAAAATGATGTTTTTCCCATCCATAAGGTTGGATATTGAAAAAAAAACCTCAACTTTATGATTCTTTAAATGCCTCTCAGGCTCTCACCGTAGAATGTTGTGTGTGTGTGTATATATATATATATATATATATATATATATATATATAGAGAGAGAGAGAGAGAGAGAGAGAGAGAGAGCCAGGCTACAATATACTCGAATGTATTCACAGTAGAATACACTCAAGTAGTTTTTCATGATGCAATATTTTTTTCAAAAATCTAATCCGTTGATCTTCTTAAACATCTTGTGAATATCTCATATATAAAATTTGAGCATATTTGGACATTTATAAGTCATGTTATATAGACCGCAAAATTTATACATTTCAAATTAGATTCGTGCGTCGATTTTTTTGCCTTCGGATGAGTGACTTACACTCATCCAAATGGGCTCAAAATTTGGATGTAGCCTAGTTATAGTATGACAGTGAAAATCAATGGTTCACATTTTGCAAAAAAATAATTTTAATATGCAAACACACTTGAGTGTATTCGTACGATCTATACACTCGAGTGTATTCTATATATATATATATATATATATATATATATATGGTACACTAAAGTGTAGCTTAATTTATGGGTACACATGTTATGGGGATTTATTCGCTACCCGCGCGGGTAGCTTGATTTTTCGCTACCTGCACATCCAAAAGTGTAACTATATGGTACAAAAAAGTAACTCTATGATCAAAAGCGTAACTATATAGATAAAAAAGTAACTGGGCAGAAAATATACAGTAAATATATGGACGTATTTTTTTAATTTAGTGGGGCAAATGATATTATTTTTGGATAATTTTTTTTGGGGAGCTAGATAAAATGCTTCTCTATAGTTGTGAATTAAAAAAAGTGACGGGAAGGGTGTGCGGGTAGCTACCCGCGTGTGTATTAAAGATGAGCCATATATATATATATATATATATATATATATATATATATATATATATATATATATATATATATATATATATATTACCTAAGTACGTGTAGCTTACATGTACCCATCATCATTTATGATGAATACAAAAGTTTAAAAATCAATCCAACCTTATCGATGTGACGTATACCCTTTGGATAACATATGTACACATAAGTTGCATGTACCGACCCATTATCATTTATGATGAATATAAAAGTTTAAAAATCAATCCAACCTTATGGATGTGATGTAGTCTTAGCAGAATACACTTAAGTAGTTTTTCATGATGTAATAATTTTTTCAAAAATCTAAATCATTGATATTCTTAAACATCTTGTGAATAGCTCATACACAAAATTTGAGCACATTTGGACATTTATAAGTCATGTTTATAACGACCGCAAAAAGTATGTATTTCAAATTAGTTTTGCGCGTCGATTTTGTTGCCTTGGATGAGTCACTTACACTCATCCAAACGAGCTCAAAATTTGTATGTAGCCTAGTTATAGTATGACGGTGAAGATCGAGTGTATTCGTGCGATCTGTACACTCGAGTGTATTCTAGCATGACTATATATATATCTATACTACTATAAAAAAGATGAATGTTTGAACCAGTTTACAACTCAGCCATTTGTATACTTTTCAAAACCCCTCAACCAATCAGATTTGAGCATTTTTGAAATGCTGTGATCTCCTCGACTCTCTCTCTTCTCACAATTTTTCTCTCTTTTTGAACATTTTTAAATTCAAATTCAAAAAGAACTAGCTCTTACCGTAACTTCTTCTTTTCAAAATATCACGTTCGTTGTGATCAGTACACCACGATTCCATGCTTTACGTGATCAACATGTGATATTCATACCCACTTCCGCACCCATAGAGGCTACCATCCCAGTGAAAAGAATTCTTATTATCTTATCTTAAACCACCATACATCCTCTCCATTCCGATAACTACTCCACCACTACCCACACAACCTGTTGATATGGGTACATCTTTACATAACTACCCACACAACGTGTTGGTATGGACACATCTTCCACATGTTTTCGACCCACCTCCTTCCAACAAACTACAGAGATCGCAATCCCTAACAAGACCTTTTCTGCTGCTCACAGGTAACAAGGGCCTCGACAGGACACCTCTGGACTGGACGACCTAAATGCGGATCACAGCAAGAGACGTCGGGGGTTGGCGTTCATCCACCACAACTCCTGCCGCGAGCTTGTGCACGACAAGATCAAGTCCATCAATAAGTCTCGCAAAGCCTGCATGTTCGACCTCAGCCTCCCGCTCCTCATCTCCCACCTGCATAGAAGCAACACCTTTTCCTCTTCATCTTCTTCAAAGTACGCCCTCCTCACATCGGCTATCGTACCTCAGAGTAGGCTTCGTCTTTTTCAAAGATGTCGTCACACAAGGCAAACGTGTACGCATTTGGCGTGCTTCTCCTCGAGCTCCTCAAGAGGAGGTACTCGAGCATCGACAGGGTGCGGCTACATGCGTGGGAGGAGGCGTCGTGGATATTCTGGTGATTTGCACCACATACACATCTAATTACTACTTTTTTCAATATTACTCCTACTTCCTTCTCGGTTAATAGTAGTGTGCCCATAATAGAGTAGGATCATCGATGCGACTTGCGTTGAAAGTGGCACCGGTTGCTTTCACCGCCGAGTAGATGAGCATTTCTTCCAGAGATTGGCGTGCCATTTACCGTAGTAAGAGGGTCAACAACAAGACGATGGAGCCACATCCTCTTATCCCATAAGGCAACAAGATAAATACCAAAAAAATTTCCAAGATATATAAAGTTAAATTCATCTAATATCTAGGTATTTTTATATTCAAACATTTTTCTTTTCTATTTTCAATTTTTTTTCCAAGAATTAGTCGCGACTTCAGTTCTCAACATTCTTTCTTGGCTATATTTCCTTACTTGAATTCATTTGCCAATTGTATGAAATAAATTGCTGCAAAAGTAACTATCTGTCTTTTAAGCATTTACTCTTTTACTACCTTCTATCATGACTAGGCTTTCAATGTATACCTAATATGTTCTTTACATAAATGTTGGCTGAATGACTGTGCCTGGTCTTTGTACGAGGAAATTGAGATGCAGTAGGAGAAGCATTGTCCTCAATCCTTGTTGCTCACCTCACTGGACCCCTTGAAAAGACCAAGAGTCTCGTGCTGAGGGGTCAACTGCTAGAGAATCTTATCATAATAGAGTCGTTCATTTGCACTTCCACTCTCGGGAGAAAACACGGCAACGGATTGAGACAGGTACACCAACTGTAGGAGTTCGTCGAAGCCATTGCACAAGGACTGTAATTTTAGTTTTCCATTTGTAGTAGATAAAGAGAGTACTTGTAGTAAGTTGGAGATTTCACATGATTTATTTATTGCCTCACTTAAATGTTTTATGCTTAGTAGATAGTGTACGTATAAATAGAGTTGTGTTATTGTGTTTGAACATATTAAACAAACAAGTGGTTGTCTCCTGTTGTTATTAGTTATCAACACGCATGTAACATTTGGACATAAATGTTTATAAAAATTGTCAAATGCTGAATAAGTAATTTATTCTCCTCTTTTTTGTAATTGATAGGACCATGATGTTGACTGTAGTGATGATGAGTAACGTAA